>JAAEAF010001978.1:0-264654 GCA_011037195.1 Triatoma infestans | reverse complement strand
ATTAACGTTTCTTTAGGCTTGTCGTGTCGTATTAACGTTTCTTTAGGCTTGTCGTGTCGTATTAACGTTTCTTTAGGCTTGTCGTGTCGTATTAACGTTTCTTTAGGCTTGTCGTGTCGTATTAACGTTTCTTTAGGCTTGTCGTGTCGTATTAACGTTTCTTTAGGCTTGTCGTGTCGTATTAACGTTTCTTGTAGGGAGTTATCGTGTATACCTGACTCAATTGCCGTATGACTCAACTAATGTAGCTCGAAGCGGCAACTTAATTTTCAACCTGGCGCGCAGGTTAAAACCCAGTATTCCCCTTAAAATCAATTTTCCCATCAAGAAAATGTTCCAGATAAAGTGATAGGTATACCAACCATGCTGCAGTTAGCCTACTAAGTTTAAAGAAAATCAAAGTCATTTTTGAGAAAAGTACAAAAAACTATTAAAAAAAAAACTTTCTGCCAAGTCACATCTCCGGTTGACCCAATTTTCCTCAAATTTGGAATTTTGTCAATGGTGCTAATGTTGGCGGAACCTTCAAATTGCAATGATATAGTATTTGAGGGGGAAGCATAACATTAATGCTACCATAGAAATGCACAAAATAATCGAATTTTCCTACACAAAATGCTTCAAATAAAAGTTATAGGCATTGTATATGAGTGTAGATAGTATACGCGAAGTTTAAAGAATATCGTTGGAGCGGTTTTTTCAAAAAAGTTGCGAAAAATTTGAGGTTAAAACATAATGGTCAAATCGCTCTTCCGGTTGGTGGATTTTGACTGAAACGGTGGTGGTGGTAACATAAATGGAATGTTATTAGGTTTCAGCTTCCTGCATGCATGCATACATACTGCAGACAGATTTGCTGAAAACTTTTTTCGTACTCAGGAGACCGCAATAAAACATGTATTTCCGGTTGAAAACTCAATTACAAAAACTTGACACGATCACAATATGTACTCTCTTAGGCAGCAATAACAAAAAGTAAAAAGTTAAGTTGGTAATCCTGCTTATTATAATAGAATCTATGTTTTTGTAATTTAGTTAGGTTAAGGTGAAGTTTCCATTCACTGTTTCTGACTACTATGACGTGGCTAGATGATAAATAAAATATCGTTTTTATCTTACTAAATAATTTATTCGTTTATTGTATTTATTTTTTTAAGTTTTATTTGTTGAATTGTTTGTTCAATAATTGTAGTACAGCAAACTGTTTTTATTGGTAGTTATTATTTAAAAGATTAAATATGAAGCTATATAGTGCCTTTCAATGGGTCGCGTAGTACATTGCGTTATAAAATGTGAAGATCTTAAATAAAAGATTTTACCTTGTAGTACTTACAAAACGGACACTGTTGGTAACTTTGGAAAAGCCGAGCAGCTAGAAAGCCACCATTTTCTATTTTCCAAGTGCAAACACCAGCTGGTTTTCTGGTGTGTTTACCATGAATAATAGTTCAAACATTTCCCTAGAGGGAGCTTTGCTAACATTACTTTACACCCTAAGCAAACTTTATGCCATTTTCCTAGTATATATATATATATATACCTCCGTCACCACATTTCATGTCGTCTTACCAAACACACTAAAATAAGTACTAAAATTTACATCAGAATTTTGTTTGATATTACGACTTACACAACCATTTTGCTAACTAGCTAGTCAAGTGTATAAGGCTTATGTTGTCAAATACTTAAACTTTGACTTTCATTAAGTTTTTTAGTTTTATGTTTAGTAATGTAAAGTCGATGTTTCTTTCTCTTGAATTATAATTTAAGTGTTTCCTGTGATGGACTTTTTTCTGTTATTGTTCGTTAATAGAGGAAGTAATATTACGATCGTCCGAAATTTCTAAAATTCAGTTTTCACCGGAAATGGAAACATACAAGTATGTGTATGCAACATATCACAAAAACATATAACAAAAATTGTATATACTCAAAACGGTATACTCATACTTGATATAGCGCTTGATAAAGTCATTTTATTGGATTCGAGTGAACATAATCATCCGGAAATGGGTGCGACCTTGGGCTTTTCAGAATTTTCGAGATTTACTCGGAAACGGTTGTAAAGATTTTCCTTGAACCTGCTAATTGACACTTGGGCGGGTGATAAGGGAGGGAATAGTCGTATCAACTTGAGAAAAAGTGATTTGAGGATTCCTCATACTACTTTCTTTTACTTTTTGTTTCGTGTAAAGTTATTTAAACGTTTTCTTTTCACAATAAAATGCGAAGGTATCTGATTCCGAAGGATTAGTATAATATCACCTAAGTGGAAGTATCATTTTTCTGATTATTCCCCCCCCAATATTCTCAAAGATTGATCCATAAAATTTCTTCAAAAATTTTTACACATATTCAGGATATTTAAAGACGATATCCTGCCCACATTCCCAGTTTTCATAGAGATTTTTAGGTCTGGTTACTTCGGGCTAATCCTGAACCACCTAGTTGTGATTTTCTACTTGTGTGTGTGTGTCAGAGAGCGAGCGATGGGAGGGGCGATGAGCTAAAATTTGCCTTTCGTCGGTGGTACTTTCACTCTAAATACCTGCCATATTAGATTCCTGTGTGCTATGAGAGTACTGTCGAATGTCAGTTCGTGTTGGGAAATTCGAGATGAAATACACAAAATATGTTAATAATTCCAAGAAAAAAAATCAAAGTAGAGTATATGTAGTTGTTTTTTTCTACTTTCCCAGTCCCCTGAATACGAAAAAAATGTTTTTAGCGAATGCTGTGTGTGTTTGTGTATCTATGTGTGTGTATGTTAACAGAATATCTCAAAAATGAAAAGTCGCAGGAAGCTCAAACTTGGTATTCCTTTTAGATACTACCATCGCATCAGACACGAAGATTTCGGGCAAAATACATCAACCGGAAGTGCAACTTACTTGATTTTTTTCTTTCTAGTTTTTCAGGAATTTACTTGAAAACAGTTAAAACGATTTTCTTTAAACTTGGCATGCTTGCTGCGTAGATAGAAACCTACAACTTTTATTTGAAATATTTTCTAAAAAAATTGATTTTAGAGGGGTATTTTGTCAGGAAAATCTCCACCACCATTTTTATGACCAACCTAACCAGACATGGTATGTTGCAATTTTAAAGAAAATTTCTTGTTTAAATTTTATTAATTAGAGTGAGAGAAAGTCGTGTGTGATTGTTTCACACCAGATTTTTGTTTGGACTTTTGTTTCGAAAATTTGATCCGGTCGCAATATTTCCTTTTAACAGAGTAAGGCAAATGAGTAACGACAATAAGGAGGTGGTTATTTTGAAGCTGTACTTACGAAGGGGACAGAGCAACTTTTGCCTGAACTCCCCCTGTTTTGCTAAAGTAGGCCTATTGACCGAATTCCACTGTAAGTTTGGCTGACTGCCTGCCTTACTATTTCACTTCGTCCTTCACCCTCGTCACCTCTTATCATTACCAACATACTTCTTGCCGCTTCATGGCTTTAATGTCATCCTTCTCCCCACTCTCATTGCATTGCTAACAACACTCCAGGTCATATATTTTCTTTATATCCCCTGTTGCACCACTGACAAATAAATTCACTTAGTTTTCTTTTTATGTATCCTTCGCTTTTTTTATTCATCCTTTCTTTCTTTAAACTTTATTTATTATTATTGTTACAGCGCCGGAGTAACTTGGGTTGTTTACATAATGCGGATATCCTTCAGGATTAGTTTACTCAGCTCATATTTATGTTGACAATGCTCGTCTGTCCGCCCCCAATTGTTTACTTTTTTTCTTGTTCTTTATTGTTTTCTCTCTCTTTCCATTTTAACTGCAAGAGAAAGTTTTTTATTTTCATTCGATAATAACGTGTTAAGTTTAGGATCACCTAAATCTGTAAATGATTTTCAAATTTTCTTTTAAATAGTTTCTTCTTTTGAACCGGAAATACTTCCGGTCTGTCTCCAGAGAACGAAAAAAACATTTCTATCAATGATGGTCTGATTTATGAGTGCTTGTGTGTATGTGTGTGAACAAAATAATTTCAATAAATGGAAAAGGGTTTGGTGTGAAAAACTCACATGATTTTCCCTTAATGCAAATTAATATAATTAATGAATTGGCTAGCCATAAAAAAAGGTGATAGGGTTTGGCTACACATACACACCTGTGTCCTGTGTTACAACCAACAAAATTTATTATGGCGCTTGCAAATTAAATCTGACCCCCCCCCCCGCCAGACCTTCTAAATCAATTTTTTCGGGAAAATGCTACAAATAAAAGTGTTAGGTTTAAATCTGTACAGTTACCATTCCAAGTTTAAAAGAAATTGTAATAGTAGTTTTTGAGGAATCCCCCCCCCCCCAAACTCAAACCATTAGTTAATGCGGCACTTCCGGTTTTTCGATTTTATCCAAATTTTGTAATTAAATCAGTGTTTTTAATGTATATTACTATTATATGTGTAATAGAACCGTACATTGTATTGAAGTGGTTAGCGCGATACTTACTCACACAGGACCCCACCCAAAAATAGAATTTTCCAAGGAAAATATTTCAAATAAAGTGGTAGGTATGTATGTGAGTCGATAGTGTACGAAGTTTAAAGAAAACCTTATTCGAGAAAATCAGGTAGATCTGAAAAAAAAAATGAACAAGTTGCATTTCTGGTTGAAGGATTTTAGCCAAGAGGTTTCTATCAGTTACGGTGGGAGTCAGACCTAAACGGAATAACACTCAAAGTAATATAAAAAAATGAAATTTCCAAGTTTGAATTTTTGTGATTTTTCGTTTTTAGATATTTGGTTTGCACATGAGCGCGTGCGCACATTCACATACAGACCATGCGCTGAAACCATGGGTTTCACTTACTACGGGGACCGGTGAAAACTCAATTTCGAATCGCGAAAACATGAAAAAGAGAATAATAGACTACGAAATGATGATTAATGATGATTATACTGTCCTACGTACGAGTGAAAATGTGTTTGTTTGATCAGACGAGTTATATAATCGTTGCTGCTACGAGTATTTTCGGTCGACAGAATTTGGCCGAGAACTTTGTGTCAATCTCCTTGGCACAAAGCTTTATGTCAATCACACATAATGTCAAAGTTGGACTTCTAGATAGTTTTCTTTTTTTCACTTTTTCTTAGTCGTCATAGTAACAGGAAATATTGCGATCATGCTAGGAAATTGAGCATTCACCGGAAATACATGTTTTGAGGTCCCCTTAAATGTTTCTAGTGAATGTTTTTATCTCAAAAATGAAAAATTGCCGAAAGCTCAAACTTAGGTACCGCATCGAACATGATGATTTCGGGCAAAATACATCAACCGGAAATGCGGTTTTACTGAATTTTTTTTTCCGTTTTTCACTGTTTACTTGTAAACGGCTCCAACCAATTTCCTTAAACTTCGAACACTGTGTACACTTATAAAATAACTATTACTTTTTCTTTTTTTAACGATTTTCTGAAAAAATGATTTTAGAGGGGATATTGGAGGTTTGTCGGTTAGTTGGAATTTAAATCTGCACACGCTTTGAAGGTTTGGGCGTAGCATTCTGTACATAAGACCGCTCACTTATACACATAACATCCCCATCACCAAATGGCGTTGAGCCAGCCCAATAAACATTGTAACGTTGCAATTTTAAATAAAATTACTTTATTTATTTCCTGTTTTGGAAAAATCTAAATTTTCCAATATTTTATCCACCATTTGCATAACCTGTAAACCTGACGTATTTATATCTCTGCCCACATTTCGTGCGTGTTATGTGGTATTAGTAGAATACCAGATTCGGAATTTATTAGAAAGGTCAAGTTCAAGTACTGAATAAAAGGTTATGCGTCGTATGACCCCCATTTATCTGAAGGCAGATGAATTGATCGAAGCACCTCCAAAATAGAGTCGAACGTTTGTGAAACGACATTTATAACAGTATAATAAATTATTTATTCGCTAAGAGAAGTGGGTGTATAGATAAAATGTGCTGACATTGGACCTCTGTAGACTATATATTATTAGATATGCATCAATATTGTATTGTTTTACATAATTATATTATTGTAATTACAATTTAGAACCAATAATCAATATTAGATAGCTGGGGCGGTATCAGTTGGTACAGTTGTACTCTGCTAATAGCCACTACCCCCTCTTCTTATCACTTTCCAATAATGTTTCAAGAACAAGCTCACTAATGCAAAGCAACATATAGTTTTTGCTTCTTCTTTTTTTATAAAATTTCTAATTGAAAATCTTGATATTTCAATTTTGTAATAACCATTTTTTACTTTCTCTAATTTTTACTTTATCAAATTTATCTGTGAAATAAGTGTCAGATTTTGATTTAATCAATTTTGAAATGATCGTGTCAAATTTTCGATATCAAGATTTTACCGGTAATAATACTTTTTAAACTCCCTGAGTCCAAAAAATTGTGGTTTTTAGAAAATCATATGTGGGTATATCTGTATGTATTAGTTACCTACATATACATATCTATCTGCGATACATAGATTGAATAAGAGGTGGTTGAGCCTCATGTGTATATGTATATATGTGTTTGTGGGTGTGTGTGAACAACAGCTCAGAAAGTTCAAAGTTGACATTCCGTTTAGGTATCACCATGGGATCCACCGTAAATAGTTATTTGTCAAAATTCCTCAACCAGAAATATGTCCACTTTACGGAATGGTTTTCTCCCCAAAAAATGGTCTAGGTTCTCCTTTGATGAAACTTTTTATCATTTATAACTGTGCAAATTGCATTAAGTATTTCAAATCATGTGAGTGTCACACTGAATATTTTTACTTTCTATTACAGCTGTTGGTGGAAGTATTGCAATCCAGTCAAAGTTTGCAATCCAGAAAAACAGGTGTTTTCAATACATTAGAACCATTAGTAGAATACCAGATTTGAAGAAAATAGGTTACAGAAGTGTGGAATTTACAGTATAAGTTTTTCAGAACAGTTTCCTTTAAACTTGGAATGCTAACTGCACAGATATAAACAAACCTATCTGTGGCGGTGGTAGTTTCTGGGATGCTGCAACGTTGCAGCTTAATTATGCATTGCTAGAATTCCAAGTTTGAAAAAATCGCTGAACTAAATAAAAAGTTTAACTTCACCAGAAGTATTTGAGTTTTTCTACTTTTAATTTGGAAAATGCAAATTGCACAGATATATATATAAACCTATCATTTTTATTTGAAAAATTGTTTTGGAAAAATAGTTCCATAACAACTAATAGGTAACTATAGGTAATTGAGAGTAGGTCTGTCTGTAACGTTAAATTTCAAGTTTATTAGGGTTTGATAGTGGCTTTTCCACTTCATATAGTTTTATATTCATCATATAACTCTTGAGAATCAAAGTAAAATCCTTCCCAAAAATTTATTGGGAAGTCCCACCATAATAAACGCTTAGAAGAAATTTCTAGTTTTCAAAATTTCTAGTAACAATATCGTTGAGAGAATACCGTTGAATTGTTCACACTATATTTTTCGTTTTCTGCAATCACAAAAGCTGAAAAAGTTAAATCTGAAATTCCTGCCGTATACTCTCAACTTGAAGAGGGAAATTGAATTTCCTATTACATATATAATCATTACTTACTAAGTAATAACTGTTTTTCATAAAATAAAAAAAAGGAAAAGGTAAAATCTTGAAAACCTCTCCATGAAACTTCGGAAATACTTTCTTTTAACAAGAAATAGGTGAAAGTATAATAACTGTTCGGATTGCATGGAAATGAAAGTAAAAAGGTCAATTTGTGTTTCCTTCCTTGGTCAAGTGACAGGCGACGACTCCCCCACCTCACCCCGCTCAATAATCTTGGAATTTGAAAGTACAGAAGAAATAAATGGGCTGTAATGTTTTAGCTCTGTGGAAAGCGCTCGTTCTGACCATGTATATAGTAGAACTAAAATTGTACGGGTAACATCATAATATCATATTATGACGATCGTGAGCAAAAAAAAAATTGGGTTGTAGCGATCCTGGTTGCATTAATCAAAAAAACTCTTGAAGCGGGACTAGTGGTGGAATTTAATGATGTGATATTTTCTACACCAAAACTCCCTTCCGTAGAATTTGTGTAAAACATCTGTGCAAGTATTTGACCAGTCAGATATGCTAGTCATTAGTTTGTAGTATTAAAGTTTGGAGTGGATACCCATTTTGACGTATACTAAGGATGAAAAAAAAATCTGGTGTGGAGCAGTCTTTTCTTACTTCAATTAATATGCGATTACAGTGGTTAGCGCGCTGGACTCCCACCCGGAGTCCCGGGTTCGTGTCCAGTGCTATCCTTAGATTTTTTCTTACCAGGAGCCTCCTACAGCTCACTGTTCGAAAATGGACAGTGTTGTCTGTAGCGAGAGAATACTGCCCGGAGGCCGGCAGTGCACTGAGAAGGCTCCGGGCGCTAATGACCATAGAGGTTGATGCGCCTTAAATTAAAGCAAAAATATGCGTTTACCGACAAAGTGACAAACTTTCTTTAAACCTGTAAAACAAAAATGCAGATCTCTAACATTGAGATAAAATGATGGGAGAACATACTGTTGCTAGTAACGCTTAGCTCAGGTGACTATAATTACTTTCTAGTTCGGAAGACAGCGCTAAACTCAAATGAAATTTGACGCTTCAAATTCCGCTTCAAATTATTTTTTTTAATGTTTCAGATATAAGCAATTCATTATTTTGTATATACCTATATAATAAAATTCCCCCCTCCCCCCAAAAAACCTCAAAATCCTATTCTGTAAAGTCACACTTCCGGTTTCTTCAAATTTGGTATTTTAGCAATATTACATAAGTTTTTCTTCTTCCTTACGCTTGATGGCTTAGGGTATTCTAGTCATTCTGCGTCGCACGGCCTAGTGTAAAATTTAAGGTGCCTTGGCGACTGATGTTCGTTTAGTTGTATATCCAAAGGACACGTGAGAACAATCTTGGACGCGAGCAACTTCATCCCACCTCCACAGAAAGCTACCAAAAAATGAATTTACCCGAAAAAATGTTGCAAATAAAAGTGATAGATATTTCTTTATGTAAGTAGATTAGTATGCAAAGTTTAAAGAAAATCGTTGGAGCCTTTTTTCGTGAAAATCAAGAAAAAACTGGGAATAAGAAAACCAGCCACTCACTACCGTTTGATGGATTTTTGAGTGAATCTTTCATTCGGGTCAGATTGGACTGCGATGGTGCCTAAACGGAAAACCAAGTTTGACCTTAAATGCAATTTTTTTGTTTTGAAGATATCTTGTTGAGACAAAAAACACACTCATCAAACCAGAGACCATTCGCCAAAAAAATTTTATTTCCTATTCAGTTAACCTCAAATCATGTATTTCCGATACCAAAAAAAAAAATGAATTTCTTAAATTTGAGACGATTTGTGTTTTGAATCATTTCAGTAACATGGCAGGTTTTCTTTTTTCCTTGGTTCACCTTCATAATCTTTTCGAGGTACCTCGTTCTGCTGGATTTATCAGTGATCTATGACTTGAGTTTTTAATACAGATCTTCTGCATTTCTTTCGTTTACGAGTAAAAAGAAAAAGGTTTTCTAGCTGATTATAAATAAAATTGACATTAAATACTGGTATTAGACAAAGAACTTCTTGGGCAGGCGGAACAACATTACAACTAGAAACTATAGAACTTTGTGTAAGTTGTCTGTCTGTGCCCATGTAAATATCCCTCAGGCAAATGGTCTGCAAGTTAATAGTATCCCTTTCTAACTCTAAGACACCGAAGGGTACGGCGGCGGGTTCTCTGTGTCTCCCCGTTGCTGCTGTCTGACACTGTAGAAGGTCATCCGAGAGGAATGGTGGTTTTGCTGATAGTGTTGGAAATGTCAACAGCAAAACAGAATGGTATAATAAACAATGTTACCTACTTAAAACTCGGGTGCTAGCTTAATGTCTAGTGTACTAGTAAATGACCCACTTATATTTGTATATATATATATAAAACGGTGGTCATTTTTTAAAATTAATTTATGTAGACTTTTATATATATATATATATATATAGTGCATGTGTCTGTATATGTGTGTGAGAACAAAATATCTCAAAAATAAAAGCTCAAAATTTGTATTCCGTCTGAATATCAACGACAGCATCTGACACGAAGCTTTCAGGCAAAATCCATCAACCAGAAGTGCGATTTTACAGAATTTTGTTTTGTTCTTGCGGTTTTCTCAAAAACAGCTTCAACGATTTTGTATAAACTACGAATACTATCTAAATATATTAAATACCTATCATTTTTATTTAAAACATTTTCTCGGGAAAAATTAATTTTTGGGGGAGTGTGGGGGGAGAGGAACAGTAAAGTTCTGTCAGTTATATAATATTAATATAAATTAAAAGCATTGCTAGAGTTCTAAGAAATTAGATTAACCGGAAATGCTAAATTTATATAATAGTTTTTGAGCTTTTTTTGTATTATCTCGAAACTTCAGCGACTTTCTTTCAACTTGGAATCTCGGATATGAAAATATCACTTTTATTTGTAACATTTTTCAAAAAAAAAATTTTAGATAAACAGAATTCGTGGCGTTAAATTTCAAATAATTGAGGTTTGTTCTGTGTTATTGTCGCGCTCTTCACTTCCTTATCTTCTCAGGTTGGTAGGTTAGTACTTGTCCCCACACCACCTCTATATTTCAGATTTGGACAAATAGTTAAATTTATCATTTTATGTTATATAAATTTGACATTTTTATTAACAGTAGTCAGTGAAAGTCATGTGAGTGTTTCACACCAGATTTTTTTTATTAGGTATTTAGGGACAGACACCCTGAAAGGCTGAAAACTTAATTTTCCATGTCTATAGAACCGGTGAACCAAAATAATTGATATTGGACCATATTATTGAAGAGTAAATTTAAAATCTAAATGTTTTTTGCAACGTAAATAACACGTCAAAAATCTATAACTTCAGTTTTACTAGGGGACATTTTCATTGAGACATCCGTTGTATATATATTGATTGATCAAGTACTTGCGGTATGGAAACTTGACTAATAAGAGTTATTTGAAAATTTGCACATTTCTAATACACTTACCTATAAATAGGCAATGGTGCTGCTCTCTATGTGTGGCTAATAGAGAACCACAATATCTTATCGACTAATCTCTGGGCTGGTATTAACAGAATAGAGGTTAATTCGAACGTATGACAGTAGTTCCAATCCCCGACCAATATTATTACAGTATGCTCGCTTTATCTCTTCATTAAAATACTATTAAATCCTTGTGGGGAAACTAGTAAAGTATCCTTGGTATAATCCGCTTGTATTCAGATTTGAGTATCGATTTGATGGTATTTATAGTATTTATTGGCAGCTTAATATTTCTGATTCATTTTCCCGAGAACCAGCACTTGTGAGGGGGGGTCAACCTTCCCGGGACAGTATCTAATATCTGTTGTAGAATAAACTGTAAAATAGTTATTTATCAAACACTGAGCAAACTAATGCTTTTTTATATTCGAGTTCAATGTTGACATATTTAAAACAGAATTTAAAAATACTTTACTCACATGTTGAATATTAAATTTTTTATGTAACCGCATTAAATTGGTTTTAATTTATATGAATACAAACAAATCTGGTGTGAAATACTCAAACGACTCTTAATATAGTTACATATATAAAATAAATTTTCTCACCTGTCCTAACATAAATACGAGTGGTGGGGGGACAAGTGCCAACCTGCCAACCGTTGCTGTCAGAGAATGTGATTACATTGTAGAGAGCGCCAATAAATATTGAACAAACAGATTTGAATTTGAATGTCTTATATTACTCACAGCCACCTAAAAACCATGTTTTCAAAAAAATATTACAGTTGAAAGTAATACGTGCCGTTAGTATTTCAAGTTTAAAGGAAATCGTCATAAATTCGTTTTCGAGAAAATTCCAAAATACTTAAAAATCGATTCTGTAAAATCGCATTTCCGGTAAACAAATGTTTCAAATAAAAGTGATAAGTATTAATTAATATGCGCATGTTTACGAAGTTTAAAGAAAATCTTTGAGAAATTCCACAAAAACCATTTTTTTCGAACTCAAGGAACCTCAAAACATGTATTTCCGGTAAAAACTCTAATTTCGAAAATTTGACTCGATCGCAATACTTTCACTTTCACTATCTTGTGGTTAGAAATATAAGCTTTGCTCACTAAAGACTTTTGCTTTTAATAATTGGCACATCATTACATGGTTGCAGAAGAAATATGTTTTTGATTTCCTGGTTTTCCCCTCCTTGACAAAATCCAATAACACGTACCAACTTTTGATTACAACGAAGCGGCGTGAAGAAGCGTGCTGCTGCAATAAAGCAAAAAGCGGTCACAATTTTATAGAAAGTAAGCAAAGAGTTTAACACAATAATCACGTAGTATAGTAATAAATTCGTTTTGCGTATTCTTTACTTCAAATCGATTCTTTTTCTGGAAAAAAAATGAACATATTGGCCTATTAGAAGAGAACAATTTTCACGCTAAAGACAAATTTGGTTAAGAACGCTTGTAAAGAGGCGCTCCGAGAACGTTATAGCAGAAAACACTTGAAAAATCGCACGCTACACAATGACTTCCTGGTTTTGGATTGATTGATGATTCTATGATTTCAAAAATTTAAATGATATGTTTCTTTCATTCAGGTAATTGAAAACAGATCTCCTTGGTCACTCCAGTCATTATAGTCCAATTAAAAAAAGTACAGTCAGATAAAACTGGAGTATTTAATCCGTAAAATAAACCGGCAGGGATTAGCATGGAAAGAGATGGGATTAATGGATTTAGGGAGCCGTGGAGGTCAGCGTTGAGAAGATTAGGATAATTGCTAAGTAATGTGAAGTTCGTTATGATGTGATGGCAAGGAAGTTTTTCTGATTAATGTCCTTTTGATTTGGCTTGTAAAGCAATGTTATGCAAAAATCTTACTTTTACTTCATACTTGTTGAGTTAGTTTCAACCGGAAATAGAAGTTTGAGATTTTGTGTCTTCTTGGGAAGCTGCAGCGTTAAGCCCCCTTCTCTGTTGTGGAGTGCTGTTTCAATAAAATTGACGATTCGAACACCTATATAAAATAAAAGGCCCAATAAATAATTCCTGTATTACCTACAAACGAAGTAGGAAGAAAAATCGTTAACCGAAAGTGGGCTGAGTTTACTGAATTGTATTCTGTAATTTTACAGAATTTTTCGCTACTACGGCTCCAACGAAGCTCTTTATGTTCTAAAATCCAAGATGTTAAGAACCCAACTATATTTATGTGTAATGTTGTTAAGAACAACTAAACAATCAGTTTTCAGTAAAAATTTCAAGTTTGAAGAATACTGTTGTTATTTGTCATAATGCGGCGGGGGGGCCAAACATGTTGAATCCTGCGCGCACACATACCAGCAACAGTATTCGTATGACAAAAAGTGCCAGAACTCTCTATCTCCTTATAAAATATTCACCAAAGCATTCTCGCTCAAACACCCACCCACTTGTCTTTGAAGTTGTCTAGTAAATAATTTGGGCCACAGGTACCCTGGTATTTTCCTCTGCTATGCTTCCATCTGCCCGAATATTCTTCTTTACTCCTTTAACCAGCAGCTCACTGGGTACACTTCAAATAACGGGAACTATCTTTTTTTATTTACTATATAAAATGGAGGTCTTTAGAATTTTTTATTATTATTATTATTATTATAAAGCTTTAAACAATCTAGTTTATATTGGCAGTGTAATGATAGTACTATCATTTTTATGGACTCAGACTTCGAAAATAAAATATTTTTACTTTCTTTTAATCCTGACAAGAAGAATTATTCCGATCGTATCATCCTTTCGAAATTGATTATAAATCAGAAATAAATATTTGAGGTCTCCTAAATCCGAAAAAAATACTCTTAGCAAATGGTCTGTTTGGTCTTTTGAAGGATAGTGGGGGAATCGCAAACTTTCAGCTTCTCTTTAAAATACTAATTCAGTGCCAATATACGGTTCTTCCACTAATAAATATCAGGTGCATTAAAAGCATTCTTCAGAATTAAGAATGAAGAAAATCGGTTACCAGAAGTGTGAATACATGTCGAATAGTTTTGTTTGTTTAATTTTCTTGAAAATGGATCCGTTTTATTTAAAATTTAGTGCTTAATGCACAGGAAATAGGGTGTCTTTTCCGATTTGAAATTTTCGTTTAGGAAAAATTGATTTCCAGGTGGATTCCGGGGGATTTAAAACTTAAATCTTCAAAAATGCATTCCAGTATTACTGGACTAGATGGTAACGTCTCATGCGGCCTATTCATCTAACTGAACTTTTCTCACTTTCTCTCATTCTTGGTAAGAGGAAATATTGCGATCTTGTAAAATTTGTCGAAGTTGAGTTTTCACGAAAATACATATTTTGAGGTAGGTAATCTGCATAGCGCAAAAATGTTTCTAACAAATAGGTGTGCGTGTGTATGAACAGAATATCTCAGAAACGAGTTTATAAAATTGAACAAAAAAAAAAAAACTGTTCAGTATAAGCACATTTCCGGTTTAATAATTTTCTTGAAACTCGGAATTTTGGCAGTCTATTTATTTGGATGGTCGAATTGTATATCAATTTTATTTGGATGGTAGAATTGTATAATCAACTATGATAGCATTTGAGAGGCAAGCATAAACCCACTCCAAAAACTCACCTATGGGTAATTAAAATCATCTGGGTCTTACTGGGATTAATTGAAAGCCTACTTATCCTGAGAACAATCATATAACATGTTGAGGGCACGTTGCATTAATCTGGAGATAGTATTCAGACATCACACCAACAATAAAGTTGGCATACGCTTGTACATAGAATCCCGATGAATTCATCCTTGTTAATAGTTCATTCATGACTGCTCACCATAGCTTTGTGAAAGACAACCATCCTGAGGGCATTCTCTCCCCATTTGTAAAGTTGACATACGCTTGTACATAGAATCCCAATGAATTCATCCTTGTTAACAGTAAATCCATGACAGCACACCATAGCTTTGTAAAAGACAACCATCCTGATTTGTAAAAGCCACAAATGTACGTACATTCCTAGAGAAGCCTGTATACTCCACTCCTTAAATAAATACCTATCCAGTTATTTAAAACTGGTTGTATGCACAGATATTTTCCGTAATAGCCTGCTTCTTTTTGTGGCATCGACCGGTTTTTCGGGCGTTCGCCCATCTTCAGAGTGCGTTTGTCAAACAGTTGATAACACATACCTGCACAGAGCAGAGTGTAAACTGAGGCTATCACGGAAAATATCTCTGATGCTTTCCAGCTCTGCGGAACCACAACAACTGGTTTATACCATTTCGACCTAAGGAATCTTCAAGAGCATCGAATGATACTCTCAAAGGCCCCATAAACATTAAAGAATCGTAACGAACCCTTTGGACGATAGGTAAGGAAACAGTTTAGTTTTGATTCTTGATCCTCCACTTTCGGCGCCAGGGGATCGAGGATATTGAGATGGTTGTGAAATGGCGAAGGGAGTAAAGGACGGGCACAAAAACTGTTTCCTTGTGGAACGCTGGCGAGGATAGGGAATACGGGTGAAAAAGAGTTTCCTTGGATTATCGTAAAATGTGGGTCATCCTGATTAAGCCAAACTACACTGATGGACAAAATTAGCGCACCACTCAATTTTTGTTTAGTTAAAATTAAATAAATTATCTTCCCGATTTTGTTTTGGTGAACTATTGATATTTGGGTGATATCAGAGTCAATATAAACCATGAATAATACTTTCTTTACTCTTTAATCCCATTTTCACAAACATAGCCTTTGACCCGACCCATCCAATCTACACATAAAATTTATTCCAACTCATTCTTTCTCTTTACTCTGAACTTTTTTGTTTTTTATCCTTGTGCATTTTAAAAAGAATTTTGTTCAATGGCCGCAGTAAGTAATTTAAGTGAACATGATTGCGTTAAAGCTGTGACTTTGCTAGAGGAAGGGTACAGTCAGCGTGAAGTCGCTAGGAGACTGGGCGTACATCACTCGTCTATAGGCAGGGCTCTAAAGCGATTTAGGGAAACAGGAGGTCATTCAAGAAGAGAGGGGCAAGGTCGGCCTAGATGTACAGCAGAGAGAGACGGTAGGTACATCCGGCACCTGGCTTTGAGAAACCGGAGCATCACGGGAAATGAGATAAAAAGTCTCATAAGGCAGGTCCGAAATGTTTCCATTTCCAGCAGGACTGTTAGAAGAAGACTTAACGAAAGTAACCTTAGAACCCGACATCCTGCTCGTGGCTCTCTCCTTACCACAGTCCACAAAATGACCAGGCTTCAGTTTGCAAGTGAACATGTGAATTGGACTTTAGACAAATGGAAGAGAGTGCTCTTTACAGATGAGGTGAGAGTGGGTTTAAATTCTTCAGATGGCCGTAATTACACATGGAGACGCCCAGGAGAGAGGTACGCGCCATGCTGTATGGTCCCTCAGGTGGCATTTCGTGGGGGCTCACGGATGTTCTGGGGTGGCATTTCCTTCGATGGTCGTACTGAATTGGTTGTTGTGCGCGGAAGGTCTTTAACGTCTCAGAGGTACTTAGAAAACATAATCGAAGAACATGTAATGTAGTGCCATTTGCTCCTTACATCGGCGAGGGATTCTTATTAATGGATGATAATGCCAGACCCCACAGAGCACGAATTGTTGCTGAGTACCTGATTGAGGTTGGGATTGAGCGTATGGTATGGCCACCACGGAGTCCAGACTTGAACCCAATTGAACACGTCTGGGACCAACTTAAGCGAAGAGTACGACGTCGGAATCCGTGTCCAAGCACCCTTAATGAATTGGAAAGGGCTGTTGTAGAAGAGTGGGACAGCATTCGTCAGGATTTCATCCAAAACCTCTTCCAATCTATCTAAAGGCGTTTAAGAGACGTAATTCGTGCCAGAGGAGGAAATACCCAGTATTGAGAAGGTTTTCTTTAAAATTTTTCTTTTTTTTTAAGATTTTTTTATTTTTAAGTTTATCTTCTTTTTTTTAAGATTTTTTTTAAATTCATTATGTACCTTTGATTTACCTATGTAAAATACAATTTCGTTTTCAAATGACTTATTTTTTCAACCAATAATATTTTTAAAGTCCAAAATTTGCACAAATTGGAAATTATAAAAAAAATAAGGGTGGTGCGTTAATTTTGTCCATCAGTGTATATACATTTATTAATAATTCCAAGTTTGAAGAAAATCTGTCAGTTCAAATTATGAAATTACCGTAAGAGAAAGTCATTTCAATATTTCACACCAGATTCTTTATTATTAAAAGTATTTAACGGTTCGTTGAATTTAGAAAGAGTGTTTTTTTTAAAGGTCATCATAGTACCGTGTATAGTAGACGATAAATATATAGATTAGACCATATGTCCGAGTGGGACTTTTGTTTGTGAGTTTGAGTACTGAAATGGCGATTTTAATTATACCTGACACCAACAGATGTGATTTCTCTGACAGATTTGTAATGAATGAACTTTTAATTCAAATGACTATCCTCGCCATTTGTGACGTTTTAATCTCTTCTACATTTGTTGTTTATTATTTATTTTCCACTTTTAAATATATATATATATATATTTCACCATTTATTTGAGAAATAACCTTTTTGTCTCGAACCTTTTTTAGAGAAGATAGAATTTCGTATACTATCTACCATCATAAATACCTACCACCGGAAAAATTGGTTTTTCGAGGGGTTCTGTGGGCAACAGTAATGTTAAGCTTTCCTCTAGAATAGTAAGTTTCCTCATAAAAGCATTGATTGAAATCAAAATTTGAAGTAAAGCGGTTAACCGGAAGTGCAGAATAGATTATTGTTTTTGGGAGGGGGCATTTTTTCGAAAATTGCCCCCTCCCAACGATTTTCCTTAAACCTGCCACATTTATTTGAAATATTTTTCCTTAATTCGGGGCATTAAATTTTCAAATATATGTAGTTGGTTCTATGCTATTGGCGCTCTCTGCACTTGCCTAGCTGCTGAGGTTAGTAGACTGGTAGTAGCCCCCCACCCCCACCACCTCCATGTAGTTAGGACAATTGAGTAAAATTTGAAATTTAAAGAAAATTTGTCATTTTATTTATAAATTGCATTAAAAGGTGTAATAAAGGGTCGTGTGACAGGTTTTTTAACGATTGATTGACTTTTAGAAACAAGATTTTCTTCAGAGATATTTGCCGTGATAGCCTGCTTTTTTTGTGGCAATGTGCGATGTTTTTGTCAAAGCAATGTGATAACATAGACTTGCACAGAGTAAATTTAGTTAATACACTCAACTCAACTGAGTGTATCAGCTCTGCGGAACTAACCACAACAAGATTTTCTCAATTGGATTTGATAATCTTGTTGAATTATTAAATTAAAATCATTAGAAATCAAAAATAGTTAAATATTGTGTAATATCGGAATGTTAACTAAAAGTTTATTCACCTAATTTTCTCATCCAGCAGTAGAATCGTGCTTTTATTTCGTTAAAACACAGGAAAACATTTGAGATAAAAGTGATATGTCTGTCTTAGTTACTTAGTTTAAAGAAAATCGTTATTGGAGCCGTTTAAAAAAAAAAAAATTTTTTGGTGAAGTCACAATTGGTGGCTGGACGGACGGATTTTGACCGGAAACTTCCTATAGTTTGCTCATGGTAGGGCACGTAAAAGGAATATCAAGTTTGAGCTTCCTCAGTTTCTACGATATTTTATTTACAAAGCACACTTATTCACAATTTTAAATACATTGTGTTCACATTCAGGAGACCTCAGTATACATATATATTTCTGGTGAAAACTTAAGAAAATCTGACAAGATCGCAGCGCTTGCTCTTGCAGAAGTATTTAGGTGGAAAAATTAAGTTTGAGCTTCCAAAGATACTTTCTTTTTCGTTTTTGAGATAAGTTGTTCACTCAATTTCAGGCCATTCGCTAAACGCATTTTTTTTTTCGCACTTGTGGTATCTCAAATTTTTAGAGAAAAACTCATTTATCAATCAATATTTATTATTGATACAATCTAATTATTAATTAAATTTAAATCGTAAATGAAAACAACACAAGCAGATAACGTATAAAATGTTTCTCGTACAAGATTTTTTATTTATTCAGCCATGAATGAAGACAGAAATTTGTAGGCTACTTTATTACTAGCTAGGCTAGGTAATCCTACGGCTTAATTTGCTCTGTCTGTGGTTTATTTCCGCCCCACTTAACCAGCAGCAATGCCGACGGGAATAGTATTGGATGAGGGAAACCCCCCTTTTATAAATGCATTTACTGCAATAATATTGCATTATAAACTAAATAATCCACAGCATTTAAAACTAATATAACACAAATATTGCTGGTGGTAATTGACCTCCTCATGGTACCATAAATTATATATTAAAATTACGTTGGAGGGAATTCTGACTTCATAGCTTTCCCGAGATAATCTCGCTGTAAAATAAATTTTCTAAGAAAAATCTTTGCAATATCTCGAGTTATTATATTATATACTGGAGTTATTATTAGTAATAGTCGTAGTTTTAATGTAGTATATCAAATGAAACTCACTATTTAGTTATTTTTCAACATAAAACCCGTAATAATACATCTGACGCCCCGTAATTACTTATTAGAGGGAACCTGTCAGAAAGAAATCTGGTGGTGTAAGAAACGAGTTACTCCGCGAATGTAGTAAAACTCGCCAAGACTCTGCCAGTTCAGTCTTGTCATTTCTACCCAAGCTACTACTCTCTGATATCAGTCAGTATTAAAGTTCTTGCAGTGCTGTTTTCTCAATTAATTTAATATCAGCGTCCACTCAATGTACTTTTCTCTCTCTGTCCCATCTCCATCGAAACTCCACTATAAGAGTGTTTGTATCCTTTTTTTTTATAACGCCCGCGCCCTTACAAACTTACATCATTCGGCGCTTAATAACCCAATATAATCTGCTCGCGTATTTCCGATCCTCCAAATCATTCATTTGTACATCTTCCAAACCTGCACAACGAAGCAGGTGCTGGGTATCCATATCTTCAATATGGACTATCTACAGGGGACAAATAGGGCTGTCCACTATTACAATGCGGAGGAAGTGGACCTGCAAAAACTCATGCCCCATCATCATTCTGAAGGCTGCGACCATTTCAGCACGGCGCAGTGCTTGTGGGAGGGAGGTAACGAGGAGACTCCCCCCTTTGATTTTCCCTCAGCCTGGCTAACCTGCCTCGCTCTTACCAGCTCCTTCATTCGGGATTTTATGATGCGTTTAGCAGAGGAGAGTGGAAGAGGTGGATGCGGCTGCTGTTGTAACGCTCCTTGCCGCGCCAATTTGTCAGCTTGGTCGTTCCCAAAAAGGTCACTTGGCCAGGAATCCACTGCAATACCACATGGCATCCACCTGAGATCAACTTGTCTACATGTTTCCCTGCCTCGATCACCTCCCTGCTGTCCGTATAATCCCTGCTGGAAACTGCTAATATTGCCGCCTGGGAATCCACAAAAATTACTAATTTTGGTGGAGTTGTCCTTTTTGCCACTTCCATTAAAGCCATTGAAATGGCCTGGACTTCCCCGTCAAAATTTGTGGAATTTGCACCAATCGGCGCAGAGAGCGAGAAAGGTTCACAGAACACTCCGGCCCCTGCATTACTGTTACTTGATTGGGCAGAGCCATCTGTGTATAAATGCTGCCATTGTTCAGCGGGGTAACGCGTACATATGGTTTCTTGAGCCAGTGCGCGCAGTTCCCGTTCGGGGGTGTCGGCTTTATTTACCGATTGAAGGAGATCCAGCTTGGATTCTGCCACATGTTTCTGCTTTAGAGAGAGGATGTCAGGGAGAACCAACCTCGCTTCCCATTGAAGCCCGTTTTGTGCACTTATTTCCTCAACTTTACTGGCTAGGGGCTTTTTGGTTTTTAACCTAGACGCGGAGGTTTCTTGTGAGTCCCAGTGTTCAATCCTCAAGTGCCTTACTCTCTCAAACATATTAATGGCAGCCATTTCCCTTCGGATGCTTAGTGGCTCCATTCTAGTCTGAATTTCCATAGCCCCCACAGGAATAGGAATTCATAGGAATAGGGATGGATTTAGCTCCTCCAGTGACCAGTCGCAGGGCCTTATTTTGAACAATATCCAGTGCCTTCAGGAGATTTTCGGTGGCTGTAAGTAATACTTCACCTCCATATTCTAAAGAGGATCTGATATATGTTTTGTACGTCAGCGGTAGTATTACTTGTCTTGCCCCCCCAGCTGATACCAGCTAGTCGTTTCAAAAGCCGTAATCTTCAGTATACAATTATTTTTGTATCCTGACACAGTGGTCAAGCAGCTGTTTTAAACCGAAGTATCTCGTTATTCTTATATAATTATCTTAGATTTACTGTTCTTTGTCTCTGCTCACAGAATGAGTAGGTATTAAGTAAATATTACTGGTGCCATAATTAGAGATAATGGCCAAAAATTATAAAGAGAAATAGTAAAATATTACTTCCGTTAAGGAATTTTTATCGAAATCTTCGTCATATTTTCCGAAGTGAAAATATTATTAAGTTTTAAACCTTCAGAGTCCCTCCCCCAGCTCAGTTTTTCTCATAGCAGCAGTAAGATGTGTGTGGTGAAAGGGAGAGAAATTAAAATTTCACTGGTTTACCTAATGAAATTGACATGGTTTCATAATTCATGAACGCTGTAGTCAGGAGCGCTAGTAGTCAGAGTTGGCAGAGTGCGGAGTGTGCTCAAAGGTATTCATTCCCTCGGGTCACATGAATCAAATATAATTTGACTTCAACAAGTTTTAACTGTAATATTTGAAACTGGTCTATATTAGAATAGATTACTTCAAATAATTATATTTAATAGGTAAATTTATGTTAAACTAATATGATATTCAAATATCATTACCTCCCCACTACTTCGTTATAAGTAACTATACATATAATATTGAAGATTTCTGTTAAGTTATGTTTCATTTATGTTGAAAATTCCTTGGTATTTTTACTTTCTCTTGCTACTGTGGTTAGAAGAAGTATAATAGTGATCGTGTCAAATTTTCGATATCGAGTTTTGAGGATATTCACGTTTTCGTGCCCACTGGGTCCGAAAAAGGGGTTTTTAGAAAATGGGTCTATGTGTGTGTGGCCCACATAAACCCTTTTGCCTAACTCTCAAATATTTTGGGTTGTTGGATTGGGTTATCATTTCCTATAAAGTGTTATATCAGATTATTGGATCATTCTCTCATTTACATAATATTAATAACAATGAAATGTGATATTAGTGTATTCACAATAACAATGTTAGTGTATATTTTCCGTTAGTGTATAAACTGAATTTGCTCTGTGCAAGTCTGTGTTATCACACTGTTTGACAAACGCATCCTGATGATGGGCGAACGCCCGAAACCGGCCGATGATCACAAAAAGAAGTAGGCTATCACGGAAAATATCTCTGATGCTTTCCAGCTCTGCGGAACCAACCACAACAATTATACCAAGTTTGAAGAAAATTGGTTTACCGGAAGTACAACATTATGTTACAGTTTTGTTTTTTGTCAGTTTTTTCCGACTGACTGTCTCCATAAAGACAACAAGGAAATTCATTAAACATATTTTACTAATCATACATACAGAGCGCTGGCACTTTTGTTTGAATTAGTTTCTCGAATAAAGAGAGGTTTTGAGAGAGGGTAAGGTTATGATTTCCTGAAAAAATCTGGTGTGAACATCACACAACTTTCTCTTACTGCAGTTCACATAGTTATAATTGTTCGATAGATCCCTGCAATTAGTCTCTGTACCTTGTTTGTGAAACCTCCAATGGAGGAAATTACGAAGACCAAAAACACATTCCATAAATTCCCACTGGCAAGCAACCAATTTTCTTCAAACAAGGAATTTTAGCAGCACATTTAATATTTACTAATATATAGATGTAGCATCTCAGAGAAAACTGTAACCCCCACCACTTCTCAAAAGAATTTTTCAAGAAAATGTTTCAGTAAAGTCGTACTTCCGGTTATCCGATTTTCTTCAGACTCGGGATTTCGACAATATATTTAATTCTAGTTAATATTATTTAGATGATAGAAGTGTATAATAATTAAAATAGCATTTTAGAGGAAACCATGACTCCACCACTCCCCCAAAAAGTGCCCGTAAATGAATTAGCCCGGAGAAAGGTTTCAAATAAAACTTGCAGCTCTTTGTATGTGTAGTTGATATACAAGTCGACAAAAATGCAAAAAAGTGAAAAAACCAATCAGTAAAGTGGTACGTACTTCTGGTTGAGGAATTTGACAGATAATAGACTGTCGGATGCCATGGTGATACCCAAACGGAATATCAAGTTCTATTTTCTTGTCTATTTTCCACAGTATAAATGTAATATTAAGTTTTAAACCTTCAGACCCCCCTCCACCACAGTTATCTCATAACATCAGTAAGAGAGTGTGTGTGATGAAAGAGAGAAAAAAATCGTTGGAGCCATTTTCGAGAAAATCACAAAAAACTATTTAAAAAAAAGTAGTAAAGTGGCACTTCCGGTTGAATGATTTTTGCCCGAAATCTTCGTAATTGATGCGGTGGTAGTACCTAAACGGAATACCAAAGTTTGAGCTTCCTGCAACTTTTTATTTTTGAGATATTCTTTTCACACACACACATACACAGACCATTTTCTAAAAACTACTTTTTTGGACTCAAGGGCCTCAAAACGGATATTTCCGGTGAAAATCCAAAATCGAAAATTTGACACGATTACAATAATACTACCTGTTACTAGGAGTGAGAGAAAGTAATAAGTAGTTTTTATACAATTTATATTCCCCATTAATAGATATGTGTGTGTGTGTGTGTGTGTGTGTGTGTGTGTGTGTGTGAAGACAACTATGCATCTAGTAAGAATTGTATTGTGTTAGTTCAGAGGTTTTCACTTAATGCTGATAGAGGAGGTAGTTGCGATGCTATTAATTTTTCGAAACTGAGTTTTCACCGGAAAAAAACATGTTTTGAGGTTCGAAAAAGTCTTCTTGGCCAATTCACGTTTGAACGTACGAACTGAATCTCAAAAAAATAAAATAAAAAAAACGCAGGAAAAGCTCAGCCATTAAGGGGGGGGGGGAATGCAACTTTACAGATTTTTTTTAAATTTATTTGTTTTCATTTTTTTCAACATTTTCTAAAATAGTTCGTTAACTATCTTTTTCCGGACATCCGTAATCTTTTTCCAGACAATTTTTTTTTTTTTTTTTTGTCTTGGATACAGTAGCAAAAAATTAGTCACGGGGAAGGGGGGGTCTGTATATAAATAAATTAATTTATAATTTATCTAGATTACAACTATACTTAAAACAATCAGTTAATGTGTTTTTAATGATAAATAATTATCTAATTAAAATGCCATTTCTAACAAATTAAAAAATGTAGTCTAGGCAATATTAATATTGCGTACAATAATATAAATTGTTTAGTAAAGAAAGCTTTTAAATTACGATCTTGGGAATTTACTGCAATAAAAATAACAAAGTTGTAAACTTGCAGTTTAGTCGGCCATTGTGGATACAAAGTACCTCCCCCATTGGTTCTTTTTACCTTGTAGAATTGTATAGGTTAGGTTTTAAAGCAGGAGATTGAAGAATGGGTCCCTCAGGAGTACCACACCATCTCTCACTCACTCTCTAGTTTGTCTGCATAGAATTATTGGATTTTGTTAGCCATACTGGCGAATATGTTCACTTGTAAACTAATCACCATGGAGACTTTAGTAAAATCTATACGATGGTTATTGTTTAATAGTTACCTAGTCGAGTTTGTCACCCGTTCGTGTACATTATAATCTGGAGTGAAACACTCAAACGACTTACTGTCACTGAAATAGTGTTAATAAATGTGGCGGTGGGATACAATGTTACTTCTCAGATCATTACATGCGTAAAAGTGATGAATTGTGGTTCAGCCATTCCATTGCCCTGTTCAAAATCAACAATTTTGAAATTTATAATCATTGATTCTATATTAAATATCACATTATATATAATTAGCATTCCAAGTTTAAAAAAAAAAACAATCTTTGGAGCTGTTTTTGATAAAATTTCGAAAAAACTCAGAAACACATTCCGTAAAATCGATCTGATTTATCGATATTCTTCAGTCTTGGAATTCTATTAATGAAGTAGTGGACCATATACATGTTCTATTCGTCTGCAAAAGACTGGCTGAACAGATAAGAAGTTCTCATAGGAGCCCCCCGTTCTTGCAGGAAGAAGAGTAATTTTTGTTGTTTTTTTGCGATACCAATCTTATATCTGGATAGATCTTGTCCACTCCGATCGAATCCAGTCCACTGCATGGACATACCAAATTATGTCGAATTACTTCATACAGCTTTAACATAGTTTAGATATTGGTACAGACTTGACAAACGTATAACAGATTTTTTTCTAAACTATTTCATTCATCATGTAAATGATTGAATTTAGGAATTGAAAAAGAATTCAATTTCCTTTTATATACTTGATTACATTTCACGAAAGAAAATTATTTCCTTTAGAATATAATGAAAGTCGTATTATTAATATATTTTTGTATAATAGATCTGAATGGGTGGATGAGTAAAACATCATGTCTGCCGCTTACTTTATTTCAAAATAAATTATTGCGAAGTTATCTCCTATTCTACTTGAATGAGTTTTCTGAAACAACACCCAACAATCTTCTAGCAATATTGTGTTCAAAATCTTCTTTAAAGACTTTAGAAAAAAAGTAATGCACGTTAGTTATTTCTCCGACATGTTCTTCTTGCCGTATGGTTGGTTCAATTCTATACAATACTATTTAATTTTTTGTATGTTCCCTTAGTAAAAGAGGAAGAGTGAGTAATGGGAGATGTCAAAATGAAATTGAGTTTTCACCGGAAACCTACGGATCTTTGAGTATAAAAAATTGTTTTTTAGTGAATGGTCTGTATGTTAAGTTATTGAACAAAATATATCAAAAAAGCAGGAAGCTCAAATTTGATATCCCGGTTTAAGTCCTACCGACATGAAAGTTTTCAGCGTCTTTGCTGAATGGTGTTTTTGTTTTTTTGTGATTTTTCTTTAAACTTGGTGCACTATTGCAGACCTAAATACAGTATACGGTTCTGCCACCTCTATAAAATTACTATACATCAGAAAAGCGATTAACCGGAAGTGCGATTTTACAATGTGAACAGAACAATTATATGTTGAAATAGAATTAGTCAATTCTAAGTGTAAATCGCATTAAGGGAAAGAACTGTGGAGTGTTTCACACCGTGTTTTATTATTTCCACCATAACTGAGCCCATTCATGAATTAGAACAAATTCTGGCTTGAAACACTCACATGATATTCTGCTATTGCAATACGTATACCTAGTTATGAATGACTGATTTCCTTCAAACTTACAATTCATACTAAAATATTTATTTAGTTGTCTTCAATTTTATATCAAAGGGTGAAACTAAATTTAATATAATGACCTTGTTGAAATGGGCCTGACCTTCCATCTCCCTCAGTACACCTGAAAAATCAATTTTCTCAGCAAATAATTGCAAACCAAAGTGATATGTCATTGTATAAATAGTTTAATAAAAATCGAAGTTGTCTTTTTGGAGGAAAATCACAGGAAACTGAAAATGCTGTTCAGTAAAGTCGCACTTCCGGTCCGAACCGATTTTCTCCAAACTTGGAATTTTGGTATCACATTTAATTGTAATTAATATTCTGGAGATGATAGAATGATATTTTAAACTTAATTGGACTGGGAATTCCCATTTTTCCACAGAAAAAATTACAAAAAAAGCTTTAGACCTTCATGTGTGTAGGGTACATACCAGCTTCAAAGAAAAATCGCAAAAACTGAAAACTCATTTTAGCAAAGTGATAATTTTCCAATTGAGTAATTTAGTTGCTTTCGGATCTCATGTAATATCCAAACCAAACGGAATGTTTTTAAACTTTCTGCATTCGTTTTTGAGATAAGCTGTTCATGTACATATACATACTTATTCTGACTCAGGGGACCTAAAAACGTGTATATTTGATCCGATGATAACTGAATATTGAAAATTTGACACAATCACAATAATACTTCGCTCTTCCCAGCAATAAGAGAAAGCAAAAAAAAACATCAAAACCGGATATTTGCTTGTATTACAGGTCATCTTTTTGTTACTTTCTCTTACTCCTCCTAGTAAGAGGAAGTATTGTAATCGTGTCAAATTTTCGATATCGAGTTTTCACCGGAAATATCCGTTTTGAGGTCCTCTGAGTCCAAAAAAGTGGTTTGGAGTTTTTAGCAAATGGTCTGTGTGTGTGTGTGTGTGTGTGTGTGTGTGTGTGTGAATAGCATAGCTCAAAAACGAAAAATCGTAGAAAGTTCAAACTTGACATTCCGTTTAGTTATCACCATGGGATCCGACAGTGGGTCATAAAAATCCTCAACCGGAAGTACCACTTTACTAGTTGTTTTTTTTTACGTTTTTGCGATTTTCTTAAAAATGGCTCCAACGATTTTCTTCAAACTTGGTATATCAACTACATATACTAACAGCTACAACTGTTATTTGAATTATTTCTCCGGAAAAATTCATTTAAGGGCACTTCTGGGGGAGGGGTGGGGTTAAGTTTTCATCTAAAGTGCTCCTTCAGTTTATTAGACGATTCTATAATCTAAATAATGTTAATTAGAATTAAATATGTTGTTGAAATTCCGAGTTTAAAAAAAATCGGATAATCGGAAGTGCGTTTACATTACCACTTTACTAAATGATTTTTTCACTTTTTCGCGATTTTCTCAAAAATGTCTCCGACGATTTTCTTGAAACTTCGTATATAAACTAAACATACAAACATTTACAACTTCTATTTAAAACATTTATCTGGGAAAATTCATTTAAGGGCACTTTTGGAGGAGGGGTGGGGTTTTGTTTTTCTCTAAAGTGGTATCATAGTTGATTACACAGTTCTATCATCCAAACAAAATTAATAAGAAATAAATAGATGGCCGAAATTCCGAGTTTCAAGAAAATTAGTAAACCGGAAGTGCGCTTTCACTTGAGAGTTTTTGGACGAATTTCATTAAATTTGGCACACAACCTATAAAATTTGTCAATTATAATTTTGAGAACTGGACTAAGATATAGTTGTGTGCGTGTTTCACAACAGATTTTTTTTTAAAGTTATAAGGTCAGTAAAAGGCAGATTTGCAAGAAGTAGGAGGCGAGTAATAAAAATAAAAAATTTGATAAGAAACATCGATTATTATTATTATTATCGAACAGAAAACAATCAGTAAAGGCAGTAACTGAGAAATTTCTCTCTTACGGCTTCTGGATGCGCGATTGTTTTAGAGGGACTGTACTATTTAGCTTGATGGGTGGCAGTGTGGTGGTTTGCAGTCGAAGATTGCAACAGTTTCACCAATTTCTCAACAGAGTGCACGCATAGTTCTATTTTCCATTTAAATAAACCATTTTCTTTGGAATGTGTTTTTCATTAGTTTTTTTACTTTCTTTTTTTTGCAATAAAATTTGTTATTTTTATCGATCATTTTTACATGTTACTATGTTATATACAAATTAGAAAACAATGTTAAATTTGAAAGTGTTGGTGTTATAAACAAGATTTTCATTAAGTAATTTTATCACTTCCATTTTGGAGTAAAGAGAATTTTTTTAGCAATTAGTGATAATAGTTTAAAGCAATTTATTATTATTGCTTTTATCCAGAAATTATAACCCCTTGACACGCCTTTTTTTATGATAAGCTCAACTAAACATTTGTAAAACTATATAATTTTAAAGAAAGTTTGTTCATTGTATAATTAATTGCATTAATTACAGTAAGAGAAAGTGGTGTGAATGGTTCACGCCAGATTTGTTTTCCAACATATTTCAAAGAATATTGATTTAGAAAAGTTTTCGGGGGAAGTTTGTCTGCCGGGTAGTTTGTCTTTATGGTAATGAAGATAATTCATCCTCTTGAGTTCGAAAAAGTGGTTTATAGAAACTGCTCTCTCCCCCTCACACTGTAAGTGTATATGAAAAGTCGCAGAATGCTCCATTTACATCATCTGGCTATCTGATAGAAAGCAAATCGACAGAATCACACAACCGGAATCATCGCTTTATGGAACATATTTTTCAGATCTTTTGGCATAGTCATTACATTTGTATTATCTTGTAATATTTAAAAAAAGTAATTAATTTTCCGTTTTTTTTTATAGTCTAGATTCAATTTTAAAATTCCGTTTGAAGTGAATTCTTTTCTATTGGAAGTACTGAATTGCATTTCGACCATAAGAAACTTTCTTCCGGTCATTATTACTTTACAGCATTCTAAAATACAGAATAGATGTTTAGCTATTAGAATGGTGGTGATAACCCCCCTGTCTCTTCCTCATACACAATCACTTCCTTATTGGTTTATTTGGAGATCTTTAACTTGCCTGATGTCTGACTTCCTTCTTAAACTAAATATTCATGGCTTACTTACTCTGCCCCCTCCCAGTAACTCGTAATAGTTTTAGTAGATCAAACTATCATTTTGTTCTCACTATGTAGATAACTAATTTTAATTTAGACAGACAGATCTGTCTCTCACACTCTATAACATGTACTAATTTATATATACATATACATTGTTTGTTATATAGGGCCATTGTACTTCAGTAATTTTTAGTTCGATTCTTTTAGCTGTTTTCGATTATTAACAATAAATCATACTTGCAAATTTAGAACTTGTTTAGCCGCTATTTATATTATAAGTGGTGCGAAAATCAAGGAACTTTATCGAGACGTCACTGACATTTTAACAGTACAAAAAATTACCGGAAAACCGAGTGCTCAGAAAATATTGAACATGATGTTATATCCAAAAAAATTGCAAAAACTGGAGGAAAAAAAACCATACCAAAGAACAAAACCAAGAGATATGTAGCACGACGTATTGATTGATATTTTTTTCTTTACATATTTATTGATTTTTTACAACTGCATAATGTTACATGCAATAAGAATAACAGATAATATCTGAATAATGTTAGCGTTGGCTGAAGGCCCCATGCGCACTTACTTGATCTACATAATATATGAACGACTGCCATCTAGCGATTAAGGTTGATAGCGACTGTCCTGTAAGGCAGCCGATTACATAAGCGGATGATCGCGATGCCATCGACGCTTCAGTTGAGAGCGCTTGGATTAGTGGATCTGAATGAGAGTATAGTTCGGAATGGAACTTTCGATAACGGGTTTATTTGGCTGTAGCAGAAACGAAGAGAATTTTAAAGTCGTTGTGGATGTTGTGATTAGAAACATAGAAGGGAGCATTGACCATAGTGCGTAGGATTTTGGACTGAATAGGTGTTGAATACGATAAAGGTTTGCATGTCTGGCTGTCCTAATAATTCGATTCCGTAAGTCTATATAAGGGCTATAATAATAGTAATAATAATAGTAAGTCTATATAATAGTGAATAATAAAGTTCCCTTTTGTTATGTAATGTAAGTTTCGAACGTTTCTCTAGTAGTTTTTTGTAGTATTTTGTATTGTTATTCAGTTCTGTTCGTTTTAGCCGAGTATGGGGGATTTCATGTAAGTCGTTTGCCAAGGTAACGAACTTTTGTAGATAGGGAAATATGATTAAAAATATAGGAGGAAGGGTTTTCGATTTAATGTGAAGAATAAGGGTTTAGATTTGAGCTGATTCACCTTGATTCTCTACTTTCGGAACCAGGGTCAGAGCATGTTGAGATGGGATTGAAGATGGCGAATAGACATAACGGGGTTGGCTGAAGGTCGCAAGCGCACATACTTGATCTACGTGAACGACTAACACATGCTTAGGGAGGTGCTGCACCTTTCACATATTGGGGGTAGATTGGCGAAGATGAAGATGATAGTAAAGGTGAACGTGCTGGTAGGTGCGCAGCAGTGTGTAAAGGAGCGGAGCAAGTATGCTACCCTGTGGAACACCTGCAAGAATAGGAAAAATATGGGAGAAAAAGAGATACCGTAGGCTATCATAAAATGGCAATCGGCGAGATATGATTTCAGGATGAGGTAATTAGTGAAAAGAAGGATGCCCCATGAACTTCCACAATAATCCCGGGTGCCATACCCATCAAACGATTAAGAGAGATGTCCAGGAATGCTGCCGGGTAGTACTGCTTCCGCTCAAGGAAGAAGGCAACGGTGTTTACAACTATGGTCCTTCTGAATGGTAATGATATCTGCGGAAGCCGAATTGGTGGTCAGGAATAATATTGAGTGGAGCTAAATAGAGTTAGGAGGTGGTATAGAATTGCAAATTTGAAGTAATTTGTAACTTTACTTTCTCTTATCACCATTTCTCATTGTTTGTAATACTTTCTACATAGTTTCTTTGTCTTCATCAGCTGTTATTTGTTCCTTTTGAAATTTTCCTGTTGGGTTAAAAAAAAAAAACTCCTACATAGAAGTAGTGATCTATCGTTATTTTTTATTTTTTCTTCTTAACTAAACAAAGAGATTATTTAAAGGCTGCTGACACAATTCCAAAGGCTTGATGTTACCACCATGGCTACCTGTTCATGTGTCACTGATCATACATGAACCAGAAATATATAATATATATTTCCAAGTTATATAATATATTCATTGAATTTTGTTTAATTTTCTTCACTCAAAGAATTTTCTCTTAAAATAAAATTACAATAAAAAAAGTGAACCAAATTGGTTTTTTTTCTCTTCAGATGAAATATGCAAGTTATTGAACCGATCAAATTTTTGATGTATTTTTTCCTTTTTCTTTCTCTTACTGCGGGTCAGATTTTCCAGGCTGAAATTTTACCATAAATACATGAGTTTGTCTAACTGTATTTCTGTGTGCGAACAGAATATCTAAAAAATGAAAACTCATCAGGGCGCTCAAATTTGAGATAGGAAATAATTTGTGTAGAGGTACCCGCTACGAAATCCGTCACGAAGGAAGTGTGACTTTTCGATTTGCGGCTTTTATAGCCATTTTTTCTTTTTTTATGACCCACTTCTATGGCCAGCACAAGTAGACGTTTTGTGAACATTGCAATTTTAAAGAAAAGTTTGTGAATAAATTATATTAATTGCTATAAGAGAAAGTTGTGTGAATGTATCACACCAGATTTTTGTTTCTTGAATGCCACCGTCAACTTAATAAGACGTATATATTATATTTATAAAAATTTATTTAATTATATTCATTTCCTGTTTACCAGACAATACTGGTTTTGTTTTCATGTTTGACTATGTCTTATCAACAAGTTCACTTTAAATAAATCTTCGCCGTTCTCTGTTTGACTTTCACTATAGTTAGCTAAAATTGTTCATGCATATAATATGCGATATATTCCAGTTCATGGGTCTAGAATTAATATCCTTGAAAACCGCTCGTTTTACTGTTCCATATGTATTTCGTATCTAAATTTAGTATATTATATTGGCTAAATGAAGTTTATATTTGGCTCACAAGTTTGTTGTTTTTGTTTTTTTTTAACTTTCTCCTAATGAGCAGGTATTGCGAAATCAGTTTTTTACCGGGGGTGCATGCTTTGAGGCCCTTAGGTAACGGTTTCTAAGGTTAGTCTTCGTACATCTATAAACAACTTGTCTCAAAATCGAAAAATCGCAGGAGTTTAAACATGATATTCTGTTTAGATACTACCATTCGCATCTGACACGCAAGTTTCGGACAAAAATCCATCAACCGGAAGTCCAGTTTGCTGAATTTTTTTTTTTTTCAAATTTTCCGTGGTTTTCTTGAAAACGGCATAAATATCCACCATTTTTACTCAAGGAATCAGTAATCTTAGGTTTGGGGGGGAGGGTGAAGTTATTCGTGTCCAAGATATTATCACGTGCCCTATAGATATCCAACTAAACTAACAATATCAATCGCCGCCGCAGCCTAAATTTTATATTGGGCCGCACGACGCAGAATGGGTGTACCAAAGTCATGAGCGTAGGAAAAAAAAGAAAAGTAACTTTATGTTATCCTCTAAAGTACTATTCAGTACAATTTATGGTTCTACTACCAATATTAATATTAAGCTATATTACAAAGTTTGTTACAGATCCAAATATGTTGAAAATCGGGTAAAACGGACATGCAACTTTACAGAAATATATTCTTGAGTATTGGAATTTTATCGAAAACGATAAACAACTTGTCTCAAAATCGAAAAATCGCAGGAGTTTAAACATGATATTCTGTTTAGATACTACCATTCGCATCTGACACGCAAGTTGTGCCACTATTTCCCATCCAACTGAGAATGCCAGGAAATTAACTTATCTCTTTTATTGGTTACATATTTCCGGAAAAATTGATTTTTTAATCAATGGGTTTTGAGAAGCCTGTCTGTTAGTTTTAAAATTTAAATTGCCGCTACAAGCTTTGTTGGTTGTGACAGAGGGGCGCCCACAATGTCTACTCAAGTATATATATGTGTTTAACGCCTACCATCTTTTTTTTTTTATGGCCAGCTTAATAATAAGCTTAATAATTCTAATTTGAAAGAAAATTGGTTAATTAAATTGAATTAACTAACTGCTGCAGTAAGAGAAAGACGTGTGAGTGTTTCACATCAGATTTGTGTTTGTCTGCTCCAGTTTCCTGTTTATTTCAATGTTAATAATAAACACTCAATGGAAGAACAGGTGTGCCCAAAACAGCTGCTTTATAATAAAATTTAATTCAGAAATATATTTTTACATAAATTCCCTTACTCACTGTGGCTGGTATTTTTCTTCCTTTTTTTTAATGTTGTCATGTTTTATTTATAGAGTCAGCTGATTGAGTAATGCCGGTGATATAACCTATTTGTAAACATATGTGTGTGTATGCTGTATGTGTGTTTTTAAAACTATGCTAGGCTAGCGAAAGGTCGCTCCATGTAAAGTATTTATCTAATTTTTTTTTTTTTTAATTATGTCTTATTTTGAAATGCGAACTTTCTATTAAAAAAAAAAATTTGGTGTGAAACACTCACACAACTTTCTCTTACTCCTGTTCTCAAAATTATAATTGACAAATGTTTTAGTTTATGTACCAAATATAACGAAATTCGTCGAAAACTGAAAAAACAGGTCAATAAAGTGCACTTTCGGCTTATTAATTTTCTTAAAACTTGGAATTTTGGCGATCTATTTATTTCTAATTAATTTCGTTTTGATAATACAATTGTATGATCAACTATGATATCACTTTAGAGGAAGGTGTAACCCCACCCCTCCCCTAAAAGTGCGCTTAAATGAATTTTCCCAGAGAAATGTTTTAAATAAAAGATGTAGGTAGTTCTCTGCATGTTTAGTTTATATAAAAAGTTTCAAGATCGTCGAAGCCATTTTTGAGAAAATCGCTAAAAAGTGAAAAACAAATAGTGTTAAAACAAACGCACTTCCGGTTATCCGATTTTTCCAACTCAGAATTTCAACAACATATTTAATTCTTATTAACATTATTTAGATGACAGAATTGTCTAATAAACTGAAATAGCAGTTAGGATGAAAACCTAACCCCACCCCTCCCAAAGAGGGGAAAATCGTCGGAGCCATTTTTGAGAAAATCGCAAAAACGTAAAAAGTGGTACTTGCGGTTGAGGAATTTTGACAGATAACGCACCGTCAGATCCCATGGTGATACCTAAACGTAATATCAAGTTTCAACTTTCTACGCTTTTTCGTTTTTGAGCTATGCTGTTCACAATACACACACACACGCATAGACTATTTGCTAAAAACCACTTTTTTGGTCTCAGGGGACCTCAAAACGGATATTTCCGGGGAAAACTCGATATCGAAAATTTGACACGATTGCAATACTTCCTCTTACTTGGAGTAAGAGAAAGTAAAAAGAAAAAATCTGGAAAAAATGAATATCTCATTAATTACCAATTTTTCTTTAAAATTGCAGCGTTTAACATTGTTTAGTTGGGCTGGTCATGCAAAAAGGGGGCCAGGAGTATTTGTACGTGTATTGCTGAGAGTGTACTTATGTGGAACGCCCTTTGTCAAAAACCAAACCAGTTTATGTAGTTTAAATTTAAACCTCAGTGATCACAAAAACTTATTATGTTCAGTCGCACTTCCAGTTAACCAATTTTCTTCAGATTTAGAATTCTTCCATGCTGCTAATGTATATGGATGGATGTGTACTTTAGAAGAAAGTATAAAACCATCATTTCCTCAGAACACCTACAAAAAATTAGATGCGGTGGTAGTAGCTAAACGGAATACCAATTTTCAGCTTTCTACGGTTTTTGGTTTTTGACATATTCTGTTAACATACACACACACACACACACACACACACACACACAAATATATATGTATATATTCAATTTCGAAAATTTACACGATCGCAATGCTTCCTCTTAACTAGGAGTAAGAGAAAGTAAAAGAAAAATCGAGGTAACAGGGCAATTTAGAGTAGACACTTTTTTTTTTTTTAGAAAAATCATGAAAACTCTTAGAAAAACCAATTCAGTAAAGTGGTGCAAACTGACCAGTGGGTGATATTTCACCGGAACTTCCTTCACGTTGTAGCGGCTAAATTGATCTTAAAGTCACCGTCCAATGCAGTCGAAACACATTGCCACCATTTCCATGCTCTTCATTTATTTCTTGTATATCTTTATTGATGTTGGTTATTTATTTAATGAAATAAAAGTAGAGATCCAAATAAATTTAAAATTTGTATTTTCTCTTATTTTTCCATAAGTTAAAAACGAAATGTCACAAAAAGTGCAATGATAGATAGTCTGTTCAGATATCTACAAAAAATTTGACATGATATAATCGGCTAAATGTTTCGATTTATCAGTTGTTTGACCGGATATGTTACGTAAATTTTTGGCATTATTTACTTACCATGTTATTTCGATCTTTTCTTTTTTAATTAAATTTTCTATCTAGTTTTGAGTGGCTTTCATGAAAAAGTCGTGCGTGAGTGTATATAGTATATATATATATAGCTGAAAAACGAAAAATTACAGAAATTTCAAACTTGACATTCAGTTTCGCCAACATTATGGGATCCGGTAGGAAGTTATCTGTCAAAATTCCACTCCCGGAATTACCACTTTACTAAATGATTTTCGGTTTTTTGAGATTTCCTCCAATACGGCATCAACTATACTTTACATTGTATACTTCATACTCTTAATGCTACGTATACAGAGTGCTAAAACTTTGATTTGAAACTTTTTCCCAGCAGGATTCATTTAATGGGGGGGATTTTGGCGGAAGAGTAGGGTTATACTTTACTCTAGAGAGTTTATTGTACGTATCTTATCATCTATATAATATCAGGCAGAATTATATATATTACCGAGGTTGAAGAGAAAAAATGGGTTGGTGGCCGGAAGAGCGACAATGAACAGTTTTTTCCGTTTTCTGCGATTTTCTTCACAGTGAACCCTAATGGGGTTCAATCATTCAACTTGCTATTCTAACCATACATACAGAGACCTGTCACTTTTGTTTGAAACTTTCTCCGAGAAAATTCATTTAAGGTTTTTTTCTTTTTTTGAGAGCGCGAGAGGTTATGCTTAATTCAAAAAAGTCGTGCTATAAATGTTATATTCTTCCGTTGGTATAACATTGGAATCAATTAAAAATCAAATAAGAATTATGTGTTTGAAGAGAAATAATCAATTTTAACAATGTTAACTGTAAAATAAGGTCGTGTGAGTGTTTCACAGCAGATTTTTTATTTTATTAATTTGATCAAAAACGTCTATAAAACCTCTAGGTTCCGAGTATTCCAAATTCCACTAGATAAAAGTCCAGTGGGAAACACTTACACGACTTTCTTATTTTAACAGTAATTTACACAGTTAAGATTGACAAATTTTAATTAGAATTTACAAAAATCCAAAAATTTCAGAAATTAGACTTATCATATTGCCTTCTAGAACAGCACATCTAATATTATGGACAATTAAATGAGGTACGCTAATAAATTCCCGTTTAAAATGGACAAGTTGAGAAATATAGGAAACAGAAAATACACTGAGGAAGAGGATAATATTACAATTGTTTCAATTTTTTGGAATTGAATTTTTACACCGGAAATACGTATTTCGAATCCTCTTGAGTACGAAATAATGTATTTTTTACATGTGCATATGTGTGGTGTGTGTGTGTGTGTGTGTGAGAGAGAGGAGAGAGAGAGAGAAGGAGAAGAAGAGATAAAGAATTTGAGACCCCTGACATAGGTTTCGATTAAACCGGAAGTGCGATTATTTTTTTTTACTTTCAATTTTCATGATTTTCTTCTACAATTTTCTTTAAACTTCGCCTAACAACTCACACTTAATAGGCCTATAAATACGGTGACCATACAGCCCGCAAAAATCGCGACAGACCCGATTTTAAACGATGTGTCCCGAATAACGACCAAAATGTCAGGAATTGTCCGACTAATGGAAAAAGTTTGTACAATATAGCAAAAATATCGAAATCGTTACATTTATGTTTTACTTTTTCTGAGAGTGTCTGAATAAACTCCCGAGTTATTGCCTTTGCACTGGTGGGGCGGCCGTAAAATCTAGTTCAATATGTTTGTTCTTACTCATGCCTAAGCCTTCAGTGCTTAAGTATGCACTCTGGCTACTTTTGAAAAATGTCTCCAACTTGTCACGATTTTCTCTAGTAGAAATATGGTCACCTTACCTAATAACCTTTATGTGAAATATTTTTGCCAGGGTATATGTGGGAGCTAGCAACTTAAAGCTTCATCTAAATATTAAATATAATCACCTCGTGAAATATTGAGGAGCATTGCAGGAACTGCGTATTTGAAGAAAATAAATTAGCACAACTTTAAACTGCTAATGCAAGTTTAGTTGGGGGGGGGGATGAGAAAAGAGCACTCATATAAATAGTTACGTTCAGTTAAACTTTTCTGCCCTAAAAGCCAACAACTATAAATCTTGCCCAATCGTAATGCAGTAAATTTCAAGTTAGATCAGTTGATGATCTATTAGTAGTGGTTTTTGCTGAACTGCTCGCCAAGTATTAAAACCAGAAAATAATTATTATATATTGGATTATATTATTCTATTAATACAGAATATTTAATTGTTCACTGGAAGATTGCAAGCACAACGCTTTGCCTTTCGCAGAGAAATTCCACACATTCCTCCCCGTACGAGTAAAAAAAGGAGGGACAAAAAATGTCCTTATTATAACAAAAAAAAAAAGTTGGGAATTCGCCAGTTTTTCAATGAACTCTGTAAGCACCCTGTTATTATTGCAGAAATATATGTTACTAGGAGAGCTTTTACTGGATGTAAGCCAAACAATTGACCAAGAATTTGGAGAAAATAAAATTCGTAACACGAAAGATTTACCATATATTTTGCATAAAACAGATTGACCAATCTAAATAGTAATTCATAATTCGTCAAATATATTTTCAAACTGAAATGTCGATAAAGTGGCGAGAATATTTTCTTAAAAAATCCAAATCCCAGCAGAATAATGTGGAATAATAGTGTGGGGTGGTAAAATGGGAAATTCCAGAAAATTCATTTATTTAAAAAACTCCCACGCCTGCGCAACCTTTGTGGATATTTATCGGCTTTCCAGTTCATCAATATCCTTCCTTACAGATAGTAATAAAACTTTGCGTCTCTAATTTTATTACAAGCGTTCCACTTCACTACATTCACTTCTTACAGCTGTAAGAGTACGTATTGTAATCGTGTCAAATTTTAAAATTTGAGTTGTAGTTTTTATTCGGTTCTACTGTGACATACATAGTTGGTGATTGATTGAAATTCGCACCTCATACAAAAGTTTCGGTCAAAATTCATTAACCGGGAGGTGCGATTTTTAATAATGTTGAGTTTTTTTTAAAAAAAACTCGCCAACAATCTACACACATAAATGCGTCACATTAAATTGCAACTTTTTTCCAGGAAAATGTATTAGGTTATTACTCAAACAAACTTGGTGGTATTCCGTTTACGTACTAACACCAAGACACGAAGATTTCGAGGAAATCCATCAACCGGAAGTGCGCCTTTACTGAATTTTTTTAATTTTTCATGATTTTTCTCGAAAACGGCTCCAACATTTATATATGCCATCTAAGTACATAAGTACCGATCACTTTAATTTGTAATATCTTCCCAGGAAAATTGATTTGGGGGGGGGAGAGGAACAAAATCCCCGTCTCAAAAGAGACCGCAGCTCCAGACCATCATCCATTCTGGAACCGTCTGTGTAACACCGGAGATGATTCTCAGATATCACACTAGTTGGACCCAATCTTATCCAGTCTTCCCTAAAAGGTAACCTGACACTGTAAGAATGTTCGAAAACAAAAGTCCTTCATCATTCAATCAGGAGGAAAACCTGTAATAAAAACCTTCAAAAGCATCTCGCGATGAATGGTAGAATGACCATATCGCAGAAGCATTATTAGAATTGTAAATTTGAAGAAAATCGGTTTACTGGAAGTGCGATTTTACACAATAGGTTTTTAGGTTTTGGGGGATTTTCTCGATAACGGTTATAGCGATTATCTTTAAATTTGGAATGTTTGCTGGACAGATAGAACGGTATCACTTTTATTGGTAAAATTTTTCTGAAAAAAAAATTTTTGAATGGGTAGTGGAGGACTGTCAGTTTAAAATTAAATTTGCACAAGTTTCCATAGTTTTTACATAGAGCGCTCCACATAAGGCGCTCAAGTGTACAATTAAAAACCCGATCACTATTTCTTCAGCTCTTCTGAAGATTGTAACTTTGCAATTTTAACAAAAAATTTCTTGATTAAATTCTATTAATGAAAAAGAAAGTCGTGCGAGTGTTTCACACCAGATTTTTTTTTCTTTGTTAAATTCACTACGGAATATTTGTGTACGGAAGTTAGATCTGTCAATTTTGTGACCTAGTTACAGACTTGTTCTATTTTGTTTACAGATATCTGTGCCCTCCTTACAATGTTTCACATTACTGTTTTCACACCGCATGGAACTAATTGATAATTAACATATTTCTCACACAATACAATACAGTAATCATTTTACTATAATAATAACTAAATAATAATAGTCGTTTATAACTTCCTATTATAAGGTCATTCATAAAAAACGCCTTCTTCATTAATGAAAAATTAATTCCCCATAATCCTTACTACAAAACAATTAGTAATAAAAACATTTAAAAAAAGAAGAAGAAATAATTGAATGTTATTAAAAAAAAACGTATACTATGCTTTTTGTTTTTTTATTTATTTACGTCTTGTTCAGCTTTGTTTATATTAGTATAATGACGTCTCAGCTGGGTGATTTTTGGGTCATGCTGTCAACAAAAGACGTCATTGTTTGTTTGTCCTAACAATCTTTTCATACTAGAAACATTGTTTACTATTCAAGTGTTTTACAGCCGGAAGGCAAAAAGGAAGTACAGCACTTAGGCGGCTACTTACAACAGAAATTACGTAGAGTTATCAAGCGCTGTGTTGTTGTAGCTAGCTGTAAGCAGGAGTAGCTCCTTAATAAATTAAAAAATATCTGGTGTGTAATACTCACTCACTCGACTTTCTCTTGCTGGCGAAATTAATACAATTTAATAACCAAAAAATTTTCTTTTAAATCACAGCTCTCACATACAATTTTAGTTGGGCTGGCCATAAAAACAAGATGGTAAGGGATTATACTTTATACCTCAGAGGACTTGTGTGGATGAGCGCCCTCTGTCTAAACTAAGAAAGCTAGTCCAGTTTAAATGTAAACCTAACTGACAGACGCTCAAAACACCAATAAAATAATATTTTTTCCGAATAAACGTATCAAATAAAAATGTCAGGTAATTATGTGGAGAAGTGTGGGTTGTACCTCGGTACCTAAATGGTATACCAAGTTTGAGATATTTTGTTCACATATCCACATTCACTGACTGACACATACATTCCACTTACTAACTAAATACAATTCTTTCGTACTCAGAAGACCTCAAAACATTATTTCCGTTTTCCAATTTTCAAAATTTGACAAGATCGTGATACTTCCTCTTACTAGGAAATAAGAGAAAATAAAAATCTTAAGAAAATTGACAAACCATTTTCTAAGGAATCTTGGTGTTCATATCTTGAGTGTCTTATCTTGTCTAACTCTCATGAGCGTAACATCTTGAACAAAATTTAAACACAACATAACAGCCTGGAGAAATTTACAAATAACATAAATATGAACACATACTCCGAAGGGGAGCCATCATTGCATACATCAAATCGCAGGGAATTTGATTTGTAAATATTCGTTTAGCACAGTTGCTACTATCCTCTTATAGACTTTAGAGATGAATTTTAGTTCAATATTGGACAGTACATGAATTGTTGAATTAGTTTCATAATTTCCGAGATTTAACGTCAAAGCTATCGCTGTGACGTTTGGTTCAATACCTATTTGATCTCTTATAAAGAAAATAACCAAAGAAATCCAAACATGTTCTTGACTGATATCAAGATTGATTAACGTAATGACGGATATTTGAAAGTTAATATTGACATTTTATACTGATAATTCAAATTAAACAGAAGTTGTATTATATATATTATTATATTATATATTTGTTTAACTAATACACCATAGAACAGGTGTAATTGCTTGAAACGTTTTAATTTCCCATTACTGACAGCACAGTGCAGCCAACAATACGAAAAGAAAGGACCCTTCTGTTGTTGTAAGAGATAATTAGCTGTTACTAAATATTTTGGCACCCCAGCCTCAAGTGTTTTTGTAAATTTAGCAATTCAATGTGGAGCATTAGGTTAAAAACAGTCTGAATCTCTTCTCATTAACTGTAACGATTGAAAAGAGGCAATTATTTATCATATGTTCAAAAAAAAAAGAAGGAAATGTTGGGCAAATTTAGAAGGCACTGGTGCAGTTTCAGCTGACGTTTGATAAATTAAGTAAATAACATACCATGCTTCGCCTTAATAAACAAGTTGTGTTTTAAATGAGTTTGTGGTTATATTTGTGGAAGTGGCTCATGGCCAAAACGGCGTTTTTTTTTTGTTTTGTTTCTTTTTTTGGAATTGGTCTGGTATTTAAATAATTTTCTCCAAGTTTGATTAATACTCAGTCTTACTGCTTCAAGAGGGAAACTTTTGCATTCGTGTCCGATTTTCTTCTTTGAATGTTCACCATATAATACATTGCTTTGTAATTCTCTGAATAGGAAACCAAAAAAAATTTGATATGAAACACTCACTCCCAACTTTCTCTTACTAAAATTTAGTTAGCTACAATTGATAACTTTCTTCAAACTTGTTTAGTATTATTTTGAGGGAGCAAGGACCTTCCAGCTCCCTCTAAAATCAATTTTCTCCGAAAAAAGTTTCAATGTTCCTAAATTTAATGAATCTCGTTGGTGTCTTTATGGAGAAATCGGAGGAAACTGAAAAAAAACTGTTCACCAATGTCGGTTCTTTCTTTAGAGGAATGCAAAAACCTCACCGCTCACGCAAAATCTGCGTTAAATGAATTTACTCGAAAAAAAACGTTTAAAGTGTAGATCGGATATGGATCAATACAAAGTTTATAAAGGAAGATTGTTAGATCTGATTTTGAGAAAATCTCAAAAAAAAAAACTGTTCTATAAACAAGTATCTCCGGTTGAACGAATTTTTAATCAAAACTGTGATGATATGTCCTCTGATAGCACTTTAAACTATGAAATATCAAGTTTGAACTGTCTAGGTTTTTCCGTTTTTGAGTTATGCTGACTATACAGGCGTACGCAAAGAGTGAGGGAGAAACTAATCTCGAAAAACCGCTATTTTGTATTCAGAATTCGGCAAAACATGTTTTTCCCGGGATAACTCAATATCGAAAATTTGATTTGTTCGTAATTTTTCGAAAACTCTCTTTTTGGATTCATATTACCACAAAACACGTAGTTTCTATGTAAACTCGATATCGAAAATTGGACAAGTTAGCAATAGTTCCTCTACCAGCAATACTAGGAAAGTATTCTTTTTTGAAATGGTCTAAATGTATATATATATTACTGTGTGTGTGTGATGTTTTGACAAACTAAGTGAAATATGGAAAATCGCAGGGAAATCAAACTTAGTAGGATTCCCATTTTTGTATTGCCTACCGTATCTCAAAAGAAAGTTTCGGCTTTTTCGGGAATGGCGACTTAAATGAATTTTTTTTTTTTTTCAGTTTTTCGTGATTTTCTCGAAAACGGATCCAACGGTTTTCTTTAAACTTTGTATAATATCTACACACATACATACTATCACTTTTATCTCAAATATTTACCCGAGAAATTTGATTTTTTTTTTTTTAGTGGTCCGGGGGGGGAACAGTAGCGTTATGCTTTCCTCTAAAGTACAATTTCAGCACAGTTTTACCATCTATATAACGTTAATATATATATTACACGAATTCCAAATTGGATGAAATTTTGTTAACAGGAAGTGCGACTTTTAGAATAGGTTTGTTTTGAGTTTTTTGAAATTTTCTGGAAAACGACTGAGATGATTTCCATTAAACTTGGAATACTAACTAATAGATAAAATCCAATCACTTTTATTTGATATCATTTTTCCGAAAAAAATAAGTTTTAGATAGTTTAAGGATTGTAGCGTTAAATGTTATATGGTGTTGGTTCAATGTTATTGGCTCTCTGTTCTGGAATATAATGTAAACAATTCCACTACTTACCTAGATAGGTACTTCTCCACTACAGCGTACATATTTTTTCTAGACCAATGAGTAAATTTTGAATTTTTAAGGGAGTTTTTAAGTGTCATTATTTTATATTTAAATGTTGTGACAGGAAGAGTAAGAAAATATCGTGTGCATGTTTTACAACAGGTTATTAGTAAAGCGGAAGTATTGTAATCGTGTCAGATTTTCGATATCGAGTTTTCACCGGAATATACGTTTCGAGAAGGTCCCCTGAATTTAAAAAAAGGTGGTTTTTTGAAAATGGTGTGTGTGAACAGCCCAGCTCAAAAATGAAAAATCGCAGAAAGTTCAAACTTGATATTCCGTTTTAGGTATTACCATGGGATTCGACTGTAAGTTATGGGTCAAAATTCCTCAACCAAAAGTATCATTTTATTGAATGGCTTCTTCCACTTTTTTCGGATTTGATCAGAAAATGAAATTGATGTTAAACACAATTTTCACAAAATTTTCTCCAAAGGAATTTCACAATATTCAGTTAAAAAACTTTTCTTTAGACCTGGAGTTTGTAGCTATTCACTATATTGTTCTTAATTGTATGTATGTGACAGAGTCCACAAAGTATTGAAAGAGTACTATAAAGATGGAAACCTACACATAAGCTAATTCAATCAAAATCTAGTTTCTCGCAACAACATAAAACAAAAATCGAACTAATTATTAGTGGAATTAAACAAATAAATTATAATAAGAAGAAGCGTTATATATTATAGTTCGATAAACTACAGACTATGTACCTACGTAAATTGGAGTAAGAGAACGTCATGTGAGTGTTTCACATCAGATTTTTTACAATAACTTTCCTATTTTTGAACATTATGTAAGCTTTTACTTTTACAAAGCTTTTTTTTGTTTAATTTTATTCAGATCTTATTCACGAATAAGAAACTCGTGCACGCCAAAAATAGTTTGCTATCTTTTCACTTTCGCCTGAATAAAATATTTGAAAGGCCTTTATTTCTTCTATTTTATGAGGAGAAATGTAGTGAAGATCGGTCAAGAAAGAAACATATAATTATGCCAGCGTTTCGACAGAGTTTCCTGTCTTTATCAAGGCTTAAATATAGTCGTGAAGATGTGGAGAGAGAATATTGAGTGGAACTTTGTTACAAGCACATTTGTTACATCGCAGAAACATAAAAAAAGATTTAAGACGTTTTTTTATGTTTATGCGATGTAACAAATGTGCTTGCTACAAAGTTCCCCTCAAAATTCTCTCTCCACATCTTCACGACTGTATCTATATTTAAGCCTTGATGAAGACAGGAAATCGAAACGTTGGCATAATTGAATGTTTCTTTTTTGATCGACCCTCACCAAATTTCTTCATAACATAATTCATGAACGGTCACAACAAATACTTTTATATTAGGAAGCTGAGTGACCATTTTTATTTCTTCTGCAAATCACCGACAGAAATACTAGAAATAAATTCAAGAGTCTCTTTTAGAAATAGATGATTTTTTTTTTAAAATATTTTTGCCAAGAAATTGTTTTTTATATTGAAAATTTATCAATAAACAACAAATAGGTTGCTAAGGAAGAAGCTATTCTAGTTGGTCATAAATCATGATGGCATTGTATGTAACACATTATTTATGAGTTGTACTCTAGAGGGAGTAGCTGTACTGTTATAGTGAAGCTATTATGAAGAAGAAGGTTCTCTTTAGTGTTATCAAAATTCTTCTGTTTCTTTTTCATAGGTGATATAACCAAGTGAATTGTTTACCTTCATCTTATTATGCTCGCTACTTATATAAACAGCTGGCAGGAATTACGCTATAAACAGTGAATATAAATACCGTTTTGTCAAATATTGAAATAATCAGTTACGATGTTTCGTCTTTATAAAATAAAATAAAAATCCGGTATGAAACACTCACACGACTTTCTCTTACTGCAGTTTACACAGATTTAATTGACGAATTTTCTTCAAACTTATAATTACTTTCTCTTCCTCCTAGAGTTTGAAGAAAATCAAATAACCGGAAGTGTGTTTTTATTGAAAAATATGTTTCAATGTTCTCCTATTTTTCCAAACGCTCCAAGGATTTGGAGTTTTCTTTAAACTAAGTATGTGAACTACACATATAAAGAGTACAACTTTTATTGAAACATTTCTCCGGTAAACTTATTTAAGCGGACATTTGGGGAAGGGGTAGGATTATGTTTGCTTATAAAATGCTGTCTTAGTGATTGATTATACAATTCTACCATCTAGACAAAATTAATAATTAATATAGATTGCCAAAATTCCGAGTTTGAAGTAAATTAGTAAACTGGAAGTGATTTTTTAGTTTTGTGATTTTCTTCATAAAAATATTGACGAATTCCATTAAATTCCATATACTAACTATAAGAGTTTGTCAATTACAATTTTGAAAACTAGTGTAAGAGATTTTTTTCTTAACTATTTGCTTGTCTTCAATTTTTTATCCATTTAAAAATATAAACAATAAAAAAGCTTATCTGAGGAAAGTATACATTCCTCCCCTCTCCTAAAACTTTTTTAAATGAACTTGATCGGAAAAAAATTACCAACAACCAAAGTTACGTTCTCTCTATTCTTGGTTAGTGTAATAAACTTAATGAAATCCGTCAGTTTTATGGCTAGATCGTAGAAAACTGAAATAACTGTTCAATAAAAATGCACTTCCGGTCAACCGATTTTCTCCAAACTCAGAATTTTGACAAAATATTTAATTCTAATTAATATTATTTAGATGAAAGAATTGTGTATAATCAAATGAAATTGTATAAGCAAATAGTTTCAAATAAAAGTTGTAGCTTTTCGTATGTGTAGTGTTTATCATAAGTTAAAAGGAAATCATTGGAGCCGTATTCGAGAAAATCTCAAAAAACTTTAAAAAACATTAAGTAAAGTACTTCCGGTTGATGGATTTTGCCCGAAATCTTGCAATATACCTAAACGGAATACCAAGTTTGAGCTTCTACAACATTATACAACTTTTTGAGATGTTCTGTTCACATAGATTACATACAAAGACCATTTTCCAATAACTCATTTTTTGGACTCAAGAGACCTCAAAACGTGTATGTCTGTGTAAAGTTTACAAAAATTTGTATGATTGCAATAGTTCCTCGAACAGCAGTTAGAGAAAGTAAAAAATAATTGTACATTTCACTTTTTACTTGAATAGTTTTTTACAAAACGGCGCGTTCCAGGTCGCCGCATGTTACAAAGTATCACCTGTGTGTCCATTTCATCACATTTATTTCCTCCAGCTTTTTGGCAGGATATTTGGCATTAAAAAAATCTGTTTTAAAAGTAGTTCTTTGGCAAATCACATCGAGAGCGGCGCTATTGTTCCCAGATAATGAGGACTGAGCATTTGTCATTTTATTGACAATATCGATAAAGAGCACCGTGCGTTCTCTAAGCTCTAATAAAGTTTCTAAATGGAGATAAAAACTCTCTCTTGCCATTCCCACCTCCCGGGACAAAAAATAATCGTCCAAGTTTACGTGACACTGTCAAATTAATGTTTTATCTCACAGTAAAAAAAAAAAAATGAACAAGTGCGACTAATCAATAAATTATTATGGAGGGGAGAATTTATTGACAGATGTTTCTAGCCGAGTTTAAATATTTAATTAGGTAATCTTTTATTTGCTCATTTATGATTCGCTAATTCATTTTACTTAAAAATATGTGTATTTTTAAAGTTTAATAATTTGGACATATAATTGATTAATGTGAGATTTAAGGGTGAAATTAAGCATTAAAATGAAACATTCAGACGGGTACCATAACGGGCGTATTCACACGCAAGTGGAGCTTTATATGCCATATTAATTTTAAGCGAAAATCATAATAATAAAATACCTCGTATTGTTATAAAATAGTTAATGCAATTATTAATTTTGTAATTCTAATTATTAATGAGTTATTAATTTTATCTTTCTTTCCAGGTAAGTTCTTCACGAAATGAAAAAAGAAATATGAAGCTTAATGACGTAATTCTGTAAGTTAGACATTTTTATTATTAAAAAACTAAGCTTACTGTTAAACTCTGGAACCATGCATTATATCGGCAATGACTTTTTTTTTTAAGAAGGTAGGAAGGGAGGAATTCACTTCCTGCCCCCAAACTGCCTTAAAAGTAATTATCTCGGGAAATTGATGAAAATTTATCACTTGCAATGTAAATTATATAGGGGTGGGGTAATTTTAATTTAAATATGATAATATCGGAAATAATTAAAGTTTCTTCTTCATAATTGGGGGCTTTACCAAAGAGGGAGGTCTTTTCCGGTTCGTGTTCATCCAAAATTTGAAGAAGGGGAATAAATAAAAATTACCTAATACTTAATATATGATGATAAAAATGTAGTTAGTTTTCCGTAATATAAAATAATGCAATTAATTATTCTAAAACGAAATTAATAAAGCCAAGAAGTGGATGGTGAAAAATATACAATACATAATTATTGTGGATTTTTGTCCAAAACCTTTCGTTTCAGATTCGCTGGTGATTGATACCTAAACGGAATACCAAGTTTGAGCTTCTTGCGAGTTTATAGTTGTTGAAGATATTTTGTTCATATAAAAACACACACACACACGAACCATTCGCAAAAACCATTTTTTTTTCGTACTCATGGGAAACTCGAAACATATATTTCCGGTGAAAATTCAGTTTCGAAAATATGACACGATCGCAATACTTCCTCTTACTAGGAGTAATATAAATATCTCGTTGACTGTTACTCATAATTCATGCGATGTTCATTACGTAACTTCCGCTGTACTGTACACTTCGTTATTTATATCTTAATGATACTTTTCCTTCCTGTTTTGTTTCCTTCCTTCTTCCTTTTATTTCTTTATATTTTTTCTTGTCAATTTTCTTTTCTTTTTCTTTACAATAAGAATTTCCTTGGTACTAATAATATTCTTGTATATGGTTTTTGAAGTACCTTTAATTTTTATTTAACGATGTTTAAAAACTAGCATTTCCTTACCTAAGAAATTTGATATGTACTTCATAATGTCCGGCACTCATGTTCTTCTACATATCCTCTCCAAGATATCACCCAGCCAGGATATTATTTATTAAATTAATAGCTGTAATATTGTGGGGTACAACTAGGTAGATATTAAATTCCACAAAGATATAGCACTGCCCAAATAATCATTACCTTCTTCTATGTTCTGTGGCCAAAGAGAGTTTAGAATTTGGCTATATTATTCTTACTTGCCTTCTTAGTTATATATATTATTTATATATAAATATATTTTTTTGTTAATTAAGTAATAAATTCAAAGAAAAAACAAATTCTTTACTGAGAGGCTGAAACTATATTTTAACCTAGTTTATTTAACTTCCGGATTAAATAATCAACTAGGTAGCCTCTCCGATCAGTGAAAGTTTATGATCGAATGGCCTATTTCAATCATTCGCCTAATACTTAGTTAATATTTATAAAATTTTATTTTAATAATTTGTGTCTACTTAGAGACAGAGTTTCATAATGATTAATGTCTTCAGATTCCCGGAAAATGAAAAATAATTGGGAGCGCAAGCTTGCAAGCTAGGTATCACCACCGCATCTGAGATTAAGCGTTTCGGATACAAAATTCATCCAATTAAATGGTGACAATTCTTCTTTAAACTTTGCACACTGACCAAACGCACATTCACACACACACACCAGAGCTCTCTATTCATTGTCCTTTTTTGGGTTGAAACAGTTTTGCAGTGAATTTAATTTAAGTTCTATGGGAACTTCTCCGGCGGTCTATACCGGCCAGATGTTATGGGCTTAATATCTAACATGCCTTCACATTGTATTATTTATGATTCTTACCATCTTTATAATATTGTACCTATTATCTAAACGCTGCTAGAATTCCCAGAGTTTTTGAAGAAAACCAGCTTTTCATGAAAAAAATCAACTTTTAGAATTCTTTAAAATAAAAACTCTAGTGTGAAACACTCACACAACTTTCTCCTACTGCAGTTTACAAAACTGTATTTTTGACAAATTTTATAGTTTGTGTACCAAATTTGAGGAAATTGGTTGGAGTTCGTCGAAAACTGAAAAAAAAAATTCAGTAAAAGCGCACTAAATTTCTTGAAACTCGGAATTTTGGCCACCTATTTATTTCTAATTAGTTTTGTTTGGATGGTAGTTCTATTTGATTCTAATTGAAATTGTATAGTAAACTGAAATAGCACATTGGAGGAGTTGGATCTCTTATTTCAGCAGTTTAAAAAAATAAATCACATATTTGGAATCCTTAAAAAAGTTAAGTAGTGTATCATATGTAATTATTTTCTATCTGGCGTATTTGCAAGACAATTGGATGGTGCATGTTAAAATGTGTAGAATGTAGAGTCCCAGTTTAGAATGAAAATCTCTGAAGCATCAAGAAAATCGCAAAAATTGAAAAAATAAAATGTCATTTATTTAAGTAACAACTAGCAAGGTTGACGAATTTTTGATCTGAGTTGAACTGTCTGGAGTCTATTGATCCAATAATAGTGGTTTCTTGAATATGGCAGGTCTAGTCTGAGCATCCAGCGAGGTTTCCTCTTACACACTTTCAAGTTCAGATCAGTCATGAAAACTGTTTTCCTATATTTGGGTAAACATTTTTTTTGCAACGTTCAATACCACGCTTGCCGTTTTTTATTTCAATTCCTACGATTATAATTAATTGCAAATTTTGTCTTCAAACTGATGGTGGGTGGGTGGGAATGTGGATACTAAACGTTTGGATAAGTTGAACATTGCAGTAACACTGATTCGATTTGATAGAAAAACCTTCGTTACCGATTTCCCAGATAATAACCAGAATATCAAGCTTCATTTATTAACTATGCCGTAAAGAATTAACAGTGAATATGGTAAAAATGAAACTTTCCAAGCCTTTTGAAAAGTCCAGTTATGTACAATTTTTTTTGTTTAACGATGATATTTACAGAATGTGTGAAAACTAGGTTAAACTGTTTTATTAACTGTAATTACAGACTGTAAGACTTTCTGCCGCCAGGTAATGTACATTATATTGCAAAAACAAAAAGATTGCATTATCATAAAAACAGTTTGAGCATAATTTCAAGTATTATTAACAGTTTATCTAAAGTAATAATGATAGGACAGATTGTTTGTTAGAGAGAAACTAGTGCCTTCAACACTGGAGGACCCCCTCACATGTGCTTCACTTGTGTGTTGTGTGTATAGACGTGTGTAGGTGTCCATACAACAATTTATTGCTGGGAGAGGAGGAAATATTTGTTATGTCATTCAATAATAAATTTCTAAATAGAAAGTAAACTTGTAGACAAAAGTTAACGGTATGCTCTTTCTTTCTTTTTTTTTATAAAAAGAACTTTGATTTCATTAACGCTTGTACGCTAGATTTGAACCATCTGCGTTCGGTACGTGAGTTAGGAAATTGCACACTGCAAGTAACAGAAATTAACTTGATGCTTGTAAATGGAAGTATTTTTTTTTTTTTTTTTTATATTTTGCTTAAGACCGTGGTCTATACAAAGAGGTTTGTACATTATCATAATAACTGAAATTAAACTGAGATACAAAGAAAAATAAGAAGATACACAAAAATAAAGTACAAATTAACAAAAATAGGGTACTTATTAACATAAAGTAAATTCAATAGAAGAATCAATATGAAAGAAATAATGATGAACCTAGTATTTATGTAAAATAAGAAGAGGTTCATAAATTAAATAAATATTCTAGGTTTCTAAATATAATCATTAAAAAGTAATTTTTTCCTTTCTTTATCGTATCTAGTTATTTATTAAGCTCCTTATTAATCCAAAATTAAGTTTCTTATTTTGCAAGCCCGTCTTCGATATTCCAAAATCCCATAAAAGATTTGAAACACTTTGTAGCTTTGTGTGAGATGATTGGCTGACTAGACCAGGACCCCCACGCGGGTTGACATCCATTTGTTGTCATAATTTCTCAGCGTCATGATCTCTTCTGCCTTCCTCATTTTCTTCTTCACATCTTAGGTTAGCTTCAAACTGATTTACAGAAGACATTGTAGAATTCACTTTCTTAATGGAAGCACATTCTTGACCTTTTCTTTTCTGGGAAAATCTAATTTTTTCAGAGCCAACATCTGCATCAGATTTGCTTCCTCTCCCACTGACTTTATTTTTAATCGGATTTTCTCTTTCAAGTTGACAAATTGTGTAATCTCGACAATCTATAGATAATATATTATTCTTTATAAAAGCTCTACAATGTAATTTTCGTGCTTGTATTAAATATGGAAGTAATTTTTTTTCTAATACTTGTAACTTCTTGAGGATAGTCGTTAGATAAAGCATAATTGGACCCTTTCAAGACTTTACTTGCTTTCAGCACTTCAAGTTTGCGCCAAAAAGAAACAAATCTTATTAGAATTGGTCTTTTACCAACAACTTTTCCTAAACGGAAAGCGAAATCGATATCTCTCGTTTCCAGTATTATTCCCAAATTGATTGATATAAAATCTATTATTAACTCAATTTGGGACATTCTAGGCTGATCTTCCAGATTATAAATAATTATATTATTTTTTCTTCTGTTTGTTTCTTCTGTGTTCGCTCTTTCTTTGACATTTTCTATCTCTTTTAGTATTTTTACATTTTCTTGTTCTAGTTGATGAACTCTTGCTTTAGTTTCTTCAAGTTCTTTTTTATAAATTTTTGCTTCTTCTGTTCCCGCTTTAATTAACTCAGCAATTTGTTCTAAAGTCACTGGTGATCGCATGACTATTTTGAATTAAATAACTATTAAATTAATTTGTTTTCTTCAATAGTAATAATTAATAAGAACTTATTTAATTATTCGCTAGCTTTAGCTTTAATTTTTTTTTTTTTACGAAAGTATTATTCAATGCATTGCAATGTAATAGTAACTGAGAAAGTAGAAGTAGTTAATTATTGATGTTGTTTATATAGAGCGAAGGTTCTTACCAGTAGTATCAACAGCAAAATACATACTGTTGATATAAGCAACTGAAGCCCCCACTCCCTTTATATAGAAATAAAGTTTTTACCCGTTCGTTTAAATGAGACGAAAAAAAAAATAAATTTCTTTCACTTTTTTGTCGCAACCACTGTACAGAAAATCACCAAATTTTACCGTAATAATATACAACAAAAAAGGCACAAAATAAGATGTCTCTGAAGAAAAATGATTGATTTTAACCAATCTAAATAATCACTTATTACGGAGCACGATGTGAATGCATCAGACACTTGTACATAACCTCCTGTAAATGGAAGTATGGCAATATAGAAATGGAGTTTCTATCGGAAATAGCTGTTTTAGGATTCCCTCTCACACTATGGACGTGCCATATGTCCCCCCCCCCGTTCATATGAACCACTTCTTCTTAACGTGCGTTGATACAGTTAAATATCTAGGGCTCTCTATAGCCGAGAAAGAACAAGAAACTGAGTAAAAAAAAAAAAAATCTGATGTGAAACAATCACACAACTTTTTCTTACTGCAGTTTACAAAAGTGTAATTGACAAATTTTATAGTTAGTATATCAAATTAATAAAATTTCCTTGAAACTCGGAAGTTTGGCAATTTATTCATTACTAATTAATTTTGTTTAGATGGTAAAATTGTATGATCACCTAAGATAGCACTTTAGAGACAAACATAACCCCACCCTTCCCTCCACCCGCTTAAATGACTTTTGCCGGAGAAATGTTTCAAACAAAATTTTTAGCTTTTACTATTTGAGTAGTTGGTATTCCAAGTTTAAAGAAAAGCTGGAGCAATTTTTGAGAAAATTTCAAAAAAGTGATAAAAATTACTCAGTAAAGTGGTACTTCCTGTTGAGGAATTTTGACAGATAACTTACTGTATGATCCCCAATGTGATTCCTACATAGAATTACAAGTTTGATCTTTGTGAGATTTTTCCTTTTTGAGCTGCTGTTCACAGACACGTCACACACCATTTTCTAAAAAACAAATTTTTGGACTCAGGGTACCTCAAAACTCGATGTCGAAAATTGGACCCAATTACTTCTTCTTACTAGCAGTAAGAGAAAGTAAAAATATTAAGCTACAATCAACAGTAAAAGCAATTTAGAATTACGGACTCGAGTTATGGGGCTCAACTAAGCGTTCCAACATCCACTGCCTCCAAGCCATCTACATTACAAAATAGTCCATTGTATAACCAATGCTTCTTTTTACGTTTCTAACATGACAATCCATTCCGATCTCTAGATTCCATTTATAAGTAACTACCATTACTGCAAATTTCACACCCGTCTCGTACATGATCACAATCTATTCATTAATCAGCTTTCCTTCTAAGTCATAGGCATGATCTCTTGTAAGTGTAATGCAGTGAAATAGTGTGGAGTATCACACTGAGTGATTTCTCCATTCCCGTCATTGCAAGTCATCTGGTTACGCAAGCAAACTAGTTGTAAATTTTCAAACAAATTAAAAAAAAAGTTCAATTGTTGAGCGTATTTCACACATCACCTGGCTTAGTTTTAAATACGGCTTAAGTGTGTGGTTTAATTACTAAGTGGTTATTGTTAAACAGGGATATTCACTTTTAACAGTCTCGGCAGTAACATTAAACTTTCCCGTAAGCTAGGTAGGAAATGCTCTCTATAAGTGAGGGATGCTGCAGATACTTAAATGATCTGTTTCACAAAATTTAAAGCAGTTGTGAAACAGATCATGGCTATGGCTTAACAGTTTTTGATTTATCCACATGCTGTAACCGACATTTTAGCAGTTTTGTCAGATTTCGCATTTTGAGCTTCGCACGAAATATATATACTTTGAGGCCCCCTGAATACGAAAGAGATTTTGACTATTTGTTCTATTTGTAATATACAAAATAGACTTCCAATTGTCCTGCACCGGTGAGGATTAGTCGATGCCGGATAATATATTTTCCGGTTGATTGAGAGTTGCCGAAAATAAGGCTAATTGAAAGAATGAAAACAAAAAAAAGTTTACTTGCGTTTTGTTGCATTTTAATCGATAAAATGAAAAAATTTATAAAATACGTAGTAGCAATTACTCTCTTTTTATCCCTACCGTACCGAAATTTTTCACATTTATCAAAATGGATCCGATCATAGAAAGTCATGTAAACTGTCGATATATACAAGTCACATACATCAGACGTCAACTATCGATCATGTACATCAAACATTACTTCCTCCATGGCTTTGATGGATGGAGTTTATTTATAGCTGCAGTTGGGAGGGATATACCGGCGACGACATCTCATCCTCATACTTCACATTGATGGAACGTATTTTTCTTTGCTTATTTCTCTGGAGATGGATTATGACTTCTCTTATATAGGCTCCGAAAGAGGAAGTTATTGTATTCTTGACAGCTTCTCAATATTGAGTTTTCACCGGAAATACATGTTTTGAGGTCCTTGAATAGGAAAATACCTGGTGTAAATTTCTCACACCACTTCCTCTTACTCCTCTTAATACTATCGTATATAAATATATAATGACAGATTTTATTTAATTTCAAATTTTGCTATATGACCTAACATATACAAGTGGGGGGGGGGGGGGAGTGCCAACCTGCCAACTGAGGCAAGGAGAGGACGATTACATTGCAGAGAGCGCCAATAGTATTGAAGAAGCACCAATTGAATTTTATCATCTCAGATACCTTAGAATTACCTGAAAACAATTTTTTTTTTTCAGAAATATGTTACAAAAATAAGTGATGGGTTTGTATCTGCGCAGTTAGTATTCCAAATTTAAAGGAAATCGATACTATAGTCACTTTTCACAAAATACCCAAAAAAGCACAAAAACTAATTCTTCCGGTTAATCGATTTTCTTCAAATTTGGAATTCTAGCAATGTTTCTATTGTATATTAATATTATATAGGTGGTAGAATGATTGTGCTTAAGTGGCGCACCCAGGTAGCGAACGCCCCGTTTAATCAAGTTTTCCGGAAAAATATTTTCTAAAACAGAAATGTTAGGTACCTGTTTGTGCTCATTGCTTTCCAAATTTAAAAGAAAAGCGTTGGAACCATTTCTGCACAGTTGAGAGACCCGCACAGTGCAAAAGGAACACAAGTGGAGAAAGCTTCAATTCGAGAAACCACTCAGAAAATCGATTTTCCTTAAAAAATGTGTGAATTAAAATTTGATTGGCATTTTGTGTGTAAGTACTATTAGGAAGCTTAAAGAAAATCGTTGGCGCCATCTTCGAGAAAATCGCGATAACATGAATAAAAGAAAATCTATTAAGTCGCATTTTCGGTTGGTGGGATTTTAACTAGATCGCGCTTCCTGCGATATTTTGCTTTTAAGATACTTCGTCTCTCTCTCTCTTTCTGTTTCTCTCGAGCACACACACACCCACCCACACATACACACACGCACTCATCATCACATATGGACCATTGCTTAAAGAAATTCTTTTTTTTCGAATTCATGGGACCCTAAAATATATATTTCCGGTGAAAACACAATCGCCATACTTCCTGTTACAACAATGATAGGTTTGTTATATAGTTATTGTTTTTTAGGCATTCAGTTTTACCCTTAATCTGACTACCATGTACCTAACATTCTACTACCATTGGTAACACTCAGCATAATTCAACGGAAGTTTGAAAAGTTCAGCCTTACTTCCCTTTCCCTTTATTGCTAAACTATTTCTACAAATAATATGTAATATTCAAATATTAATATCGCGGCGATCTAACTGACTAATGACCCCCCCAATGTTAGGTAGATAGATATAATTTCTAAAATCCCTTGTTATATAAACTACTACTGATAGTTATATTTACTAAAATAAATTTGATGATTATTATTTCTCTATTTCTATAAATAAATCTGATTATATTGTTAATTCATTTATTAGTTGTTAATTGGTTATTTATTTAATTTTTTTTTTAAATGAAATTTTTTTTAATCACTTTTTTAATACAATATTATCATGACATCATCATTACACTTCCTGTAGTTTTGATTGTATCACATGCATGCAGTCCAGTATTGGTGTTATCCACATCTTGTGAACAATTTTTGTTTTTTATCATTTCATTCATAACTATTTTTAGAGAGTATTCGCCATTGATTCAAAGCATGTAAGTAATTTTATTCTTATACCAGTATTTAGATCGCGTCAATTTTTCGAAATTGAGTTTTCCCCGGAAATACCTGTTCCGAGGCCCACCTTGGTACGAAAAAATGTTTTTAGTAACTGGTCTGTGTGTGAGTGCGTGTGTGCGTGTCTGTGTATGCATATATATTTATATATATGCCTGTATATTAACGAATTATCTCAAAAACGTAAAATCGCAAGAAGCTGATCTTCCGTTTATCGGATAGGATTCCGTTTAGATATTACCATCGCATTTTACATGAAGATTTCGAGCAAAATCCATCAACTGGAAGTGAGACTTTAGTCCATGGCGATTTTTAAGAATACGACTCTGACAATTTTGTTTTATCTTCGTATGCAATCTATACACATACGCACACACACCTACCTATCACACATACGCGCGCACACCTACCTATCAATTTTAGTTGAAATATTTTCCTGGGAAAATTAACTTTTTGGAGGTTTCTAAGGGGGCTGTAATAATTTAAGCTTTCATCTAAAGTACTACTTTAGTATGCATGGTTGTACGTATATAATTTTCTTTTGTGGTGTGGTGCACTGCAACCAAAAGAGATCTATTGTGCCACCCCCTACTGGTGCCAAGGGTGAGACTACTCAATCTCGTTCCAAATTAAGATCTTTGAGAAATCTCAGAATCTAAGAAGGTTTTAGGGAGGATGGGTATATCTTCTCCAACACACCTGGTAACTACCCAGGTTTCTGAATCTTCTCTGGATCATAGCATCCAGTTCGTTAGAAGATGTACCTATCACAGAATCTGCAGGTGCTATTGTGTATTAGGCCCCAGGTGCCCTCTGAGTGTATAATGTCTAGAGAGGAAATCCGACAATATTCGAAGTGTATAGACTGATGCATGTTTCAGATATTTTCTGGTTATAATCGCCCAGGCAGGTCTTAGCTTGCTTCAGTCCTGGGAGGGTTTTCCAGTGTTGCGCTCTCTTCACTCCCTCCTCATTTCTAAGTTCTTTTCCCGAAGATACTGGTCACTTATTCCGCAAAAGGTTTTAGGCCTCAAAAAGAGAGAGATGCAGCGCCTTTCGTTATCAGGATATTGGCCATTTCATTTCCTTTCACGCAAACATGCCCTGGCATACAAGTAGGGTAACTCTTTGCTTCTGCCCACGTCATTGAGTTGTCCGAAGCATTCCCAAACCATTTTTGAACTGATGACACATGAGTACAATGCTTTAATATCGGATAGGATTACAATCTTCTGGATCTGATAGTTCCTGTCGAGGTTAAACTGGACACACCTTCCAATTGCGTAAATTTCCGCCTGGAAGATGCTGGGAAACATAAACACTCCGGCCCCAGTCCCTAATATTAATATGCATTAGAAGCATTGCTAGAATTTCAAATTTGAATAAAATCGGATTACTGGAAAAGCGACAGAATAAGTTTTTTGTTTGTAGTTAAATGATTAACTACGGGAAAATCGATGGAATCATGTGTGGTGAAAAACTCAAACTCGAAAATTTGGCACATTAAGAGGAAAGTCGTGCGAGTATGATTCGCACTAGATATTTGTATTTTAAATATAATGCATCCTCAATTCTTGATTAAATAATTAAGGCATGAAAATGATAATTATGCCTTAATTGTTAATTATTGGAACACTTCTGTCGTCTAAAGATAATTTAATCTGTTTCCGTATTTTTTTTTTATTCTGTGTGAAAATTAATTGAATTCGTTCCGTTTGCGCGCTCTCTCTCTCTCTCTCTCACTCTCTCTGATAGGGCAATACAATTGCCATTATTACTGACCTAGATTTTGTGCTGAGCGTGGGCGTTAGACTAAGAACTATTATAACCTCCCCCTAAGTGTAAATTGAGGGTTATACATATTAATCTATCGGTTTGCAATTAATCATCAGGTCGAATATCAGGTGACACCGGAGATTATTGTTGTGAGTTAATTAACATTCAGCTCTTCTTGTAATCGATACGATATGATATATATATACCAACTCTCCAGTAATATATTTTTAGTGCTCCCTCCAATTGTGTCCAATATTTTTTTTTGTTCAATTTTTATTAAAATGAAGTTTTTTTCCATTGTTATTCAGCTATATAGATTAATCTAATTTTTATTGTAGCCTGCCCAGTTGTATGTTAATTTCTTTCCATCGATTGTTGTTCGATTGCTTTGTAAGGAGAATTTAAATAACCACTTATTCAAGGCATCTCTACGTGTATCCCTACCTAACTACACCGTCAGCACCCTTGAACTGGACATCCCAACACTCCATACCACACACATGTCCAGCACGGCTAATTGGATTTATCAACCCCTGCAACCAATTCCTAGCATAGCTACAAAAACGTTCACTTGTACAAGGGAACTCTATAATTGGCGTTCCAGGTATCACTGATTTGACTTTTTTTTTTTGTCATTCTCTAAGCACTACCGCAAATCTATCACTCTAAATATAAAGATGATGGGGCAACAAGCACTTAACTAGGCAGGTAAGGTAAGGTAATTAAAATCTAGCCAGACAACCGCAAATAACATTTGAACTTTCACGCAATAAAATTCCGAAAAACTATCTAAAAATACATTTTTTCAGAACAATGATTCAGATAAAAGTGATACATTTTTAAGTGTGCAGGGACCATTTGAAGTTTAAAGAAAATCATTGCAGCTCTTTTCCAGAAAACTCTAAAACTTATGCTGTAAAGTTGCAGTTACAGTCCCAGTTTTATTACATTAAAGATTCTACAGGCTACTAATAATGTAAATGTAACATTTTATATAGGTGGTAGAAACTGTGCACTATATTTAAGTGATACTTTAGAGGGAAGCTTTACGCTACTGTTCCCTCGGAACATTTCATTTTTCCCAGGAGAATATTACAATAAAAGTGATAGGAATTTATCTAAGAGATAGTTATAGCATGTTTAAAGAAAATCACTGAACCGTTTTCGAGGAAACAAACAAAATTTGGGCGGGAAACACTCAACAACTTTCTCTTACTCTCCAATTAATATATTTTTGTTTCTTTAAAAATTACATCGTTTAAAATTTTTAGTTAGGCTGGCCATAAAGAGATGGTGGGGGGTTACACTTGTATCTCAGCGGTCTTCCGTGTCAGAACTAACATAGTTGTTGTGGTGGTTGGTTCCGCAGAGCTGGAAAGCATCGGAGACATTTTCCGTGGTTGGATGACCACAAAATGAAGTGGTTGGATACCACGGAAAATATCTCTGAAAACTAACATAGCTTTTGCAGTTTCAATTTAAATGTAAATCATAGACGACCCCCTAAAAACCCTCGGTTTTTCGAAAATCAGTTTTTGCGGAGAAATGTTATAAATAGATTGAGTTATCTATGTTGCACTGAGCAGTGAACGTTTAAAGAAAATGGTTACAGCCGTTAAATCAAAAACCTATTTTGTAAAGTCGCACTTCCGGTTAACCGATTCTCCTCTAATCTGGAATGCTTCTAATATTATGCAGGTGCTAAAAAAATGATAGATTGCATTGAAGTGGTTATATTAGCGGAAAGCGTTACTGTATCCCCACTACTGTTCCTAAAATCAATTTACCCAGGAAAATTTTTCAAAATAAAAGTGATTGATATCTATAGATAGTATAGGAATTTTTGGGGGAAATGTTACAACTGTTTACGAGAAACAGAAAGTCTTATTCAGTACAGTCGCATTTCCGGTAGATGGAATTTGCCCGAAACCTTCCTGTCAGACGCGATGGTGGTACACCAAATTTGAGCTTCCTGCGAATTTTCATTTTTGAGATTTTCGTTCACCCACACACAAACGCACGCTCCATCCGCTAAAAACATTTTTTTCGTAGTGAGGAGACCTCAAAACATGTGTTTTTTGTGATAGTTTCGAAAATTTGACGCGATCGTAATACTTCCTTTTACTAGGAGTAAGGAAGGGGAACTAAAAATTAATAAGCGGGAATATAAAGAGAAAATAAAGTTTTCTGAGGTTTGAGAAAATCTAGTTGTTTTTTCAGCCTGTTCCAACTTACCTTCCACTTGTTTGGCAAGTATCGGGCATATATCCCATTATTTTTATTGCCAATTTAATCCTATTAAATGGAATCAGGTGTAAATTGATTCCTCTGATGTCTCCGACATCGTCATACTGTGGATGTTCGTATGGGTCTGGTGGGTGAAGTTGAACATTAAAGTTTGGTGGGGGATACTGAGCATGCGCGTTTCCCTTATTGAACGAATACATATATTTATTTGACTTGCTTTTTCTTTTTGTGGATCAGTGTCAGTATTGAGGTTGTCTGAGTAGGTACTATGAGAAGTGAGTTGGTGTACAATTTAAAGAAACAAAAAAGAAAGAAAAGAAATAGAGATATTGAGAAATAAAAATAAATCGAAACACAATTGCTCTCCGTTTGTTATTCTGTTTCGCTTTATGTTACATTTTGTTCCTCTAGGGATGTTTTTCATTCTTGGCAATTCTCCTAGTTTTCTATCTTTGTTCTCGTCCGTCTTCTTGTTATTTCTGTATAAGGGTGTACTCTTTTGTCTTACACACATACACTTTCTTTATATTCCAGAGATATTTACTGTTCTGATGAATGTGTGTTTAGAAGAGGGAATTGGTGAAGCACTGGAGGGACGCAGAAGGATTCTTCCAGGCTAAAAAATCTATAGAAGATATAAGACAGGAGGACTTGAAGTTAGGATACAATTGAGAGACCTGGTACATATATTGATTGTAAACACCTGGGTAGGTCAAACATTTTCCCAAAATAGACAAGATATCTAGTCCTTTGTAACAAAATGGTGACGATCAAGTCAAGGAAAACGGTGTGTATCTGTGCTCCCGGTTCGCTAATACGCATGTATGGCAGGTTACAGTTTCTCAAGGGAGTTATAGTTTAAGGATGTCTTAAGATATTGTAGTCAGACCGGTAGACTGCTGGTGGAGTAAAATTTTTTCCCCTCCGGGAGGATGAGAAATAAAAGCAAAAAACTTAATCGAAACTGATGGTAAAGTTTTTTAGGTGGTTCAAACTTCATCTTCAGTTTGGGGGGATGGCCATGCGTTCAGACAGGAAGCTGTCTGTGAAAATGCCTCATCCGGAAGTACCACTTTACTGAATGGATTTTTCAGATTTTTTTTTGTGATTTTCTCGAAAATGACTGCAACGAGTTTTCGCTAAACTTGCAGTATCAACTCCGCATATAAACAGCTACAGTTTAATTTAAAACGTTTTTCCTGGAAAATTCATTTGAGCGGGGCTTTTGGGTGAGGGCGGGGGGGGCTATGTTTTCTTCTATACTGCTATTTTAATTTATTATACAATTCTGACATCTAAATAATATTAATTAGAATTAAATATGTTGCCAATATTTCGAGTTTGAAGAAAATCGGTTGACCGGAAGTGCATTATTACTGAACATTTTTGCAATTTTCTCCATCATCGACGGATTTCATTAAATTTGGTATACTGACTATTATTATCTATCACTTTTGTTTGAAACATTTTTTCAGAGAAAGTTCATTTAAAGAAGTTTGGGGGGGTGGGGGAAGTAATGGTTTCGTTAAGAAAGTCGTTTTATAAAGTTTAGGCTGTCCCACTCATGTGGGAACTAGAGATCTAGTAATTAATAGTCAGTTATGACTATGTAAACTGGTGTAGAGAAAGTCAAGTGAGTGTTGCATCTTAGATTTTATTTTCTCTAACGGTAATAGCACATATGTGTATATACTCGTATTTCCGTTCTGACTACATTATCTAACTGGAATTTGATTTTTTGCTGATTTTTCAATTAATGTCTTTTCTGAGAACACATTGTCATTGGTCCGTTATTTAACGAGACTAATACTAAAAATTTCATATTCATTAGTACATCTCAGTTGTAAAAATATTATTAGGACAAGCTGCATAAAGAAGTATCCAAAAGTTTATTCTAGTTTTATGTGGTAGTCGTCTGTTCGCATTCAAGATAACTGAGCAGGTTGTTAGAGAAAGTTTGAGGTTAGGAGGTTAGGTTTGTTTATTGCCGGAAAAAAATTCTGTTTTTGCTTTGGGGGGGGGGGCTGGAGTGGTGAGCTGAGACGATAGGATTTTCCACCATTAGCATTTCACGACAGTGGAACATCAAGTTTTCCGAACTTTTAGGAAAATTTATTCTTTGGCATTATACGAATTGCATTAAAAAATTGTGTGTGTGTGCCTACACACCAGATTATTTTTATATGTATTTATTTACAAGACCTTGACCGATATCGATAAGCCTTCTTTTGAGTGCAAATAAAATAGATTTTTTTATTTTTATTGCTAGAATTATCTTTTATTATGCTAAACACTTATTATGAAACGTGGAGGATAGCAGGCTGAAATTATTTATTACTATGCACCCTGGCTAATAGTCCGCGTTGATATAGAACTTATCGATAAAAACATAATAAAATATTAAATAATAGAATAGAATAAAAATATTAAAGAATAAAACGGAATACCATATTTGAGCTTCCAGCGATTTTTCGTTTTTGAGATATTTTCACACACACACACACACACACAGACTGACCTTTCGCAAAATACGTTTTTTTTTCCTACTGAGTAGATATGAAAATATGTATTTCTAATGAGTACTTAAATTTCCAAAATTAGACCCGATCGCAATTTAAATACTAAATCCTATGTAGTATTTAAAAAATAACTATTTCTTATTTATGAAATAATATATAGTATATATAAAAAGTCTTAAAAGCATTTTTTCTTTGTTAAAAATAAATAACCTTGTATATTCAAGATAATTACAGTAATTGGACAGTTTATGCATAAATAAATTTATATCTAAATATTCATAAATCATTTCCCCTTCCACAATTAGAAAATAACATTATTTAAATGAATAGATGTTATTTTTTTTAAATAAACTGTGCCGTAAACAAGTCGTTGGAAAATTTATTGTCTGGTAATTTTTTTGTTTCTAAATTTCTAATTGTTAGTAGTGTGCTCGATTAGTAATTCAAGTAAAACAGTTGCGAGGGAGCGATAATATCGATGTACGTATAAATTGATTTATTTATTTATTTTTTTTTTCACTGTCACTGAATTTAACATTAAATAACGCTTTGCCTTTATTTGTAATTTAAAAACCATTAGATAAATAATAACTTTTTCATTTTATATTTTCATTTCTTTCTTTCTATTTTTGGTTTTATATTCTAACGCAGTCTGCAATCTATAATATAAACATATGATTTAGTTTTTTAGTATTTTTTTTTTAAATCAGCTGATTCTGTCATCAATGAGCCCAGGAGAAGGTTATGTTATTAACATTAGGCTATGTCCACACTGGTGCGCTTTCCTTTTCCCCTTCCCTTTCAAATTGCGCTTCCTCTTTCCATTTCAACATGCGTCACGCATGCCTCTTGACGCATTCAATTTGTTGTCCACACTTAATCATCTGTTCAGTGTGCATTTTGTCGATGGATTCAGAATGGTTGGTCGGAATAATTTTGAATTTATGTTCCATAAAACTGTTTGGTAATCCTCTATGAAATCAAGTGTCTCTTCATTTGCAGACATGTCGGAGATATTATTAATTAAAAATACTAGTTTAATTACTATCAGTTTAATAATAAAATTATTATTATAATAATAATAAAATAATATTTAAAATTTATAATATAATATATAACCTATAAAATAATCACACAACACGAGTGAGATTAAAAAGACGCATAGAATGTTGAACGAAAATCCAACTAGTTGGACTCACGTGCGCTATTGCTTGCGTTATAAAAACAAATGCCTACTCGTCTTCAATGAGGCATGCAATAACGCATGCCTTTCATTCCTCACACCGTGCGCTACGACGCATGCTCTGTTGAAAGGAAAGTTGCACCAGTGTGGACATAGCCTTAGAGATATTTTCCGTGATAGCCTGCTTCTTTTCGTGGCCATGATGGGCGTTCGCCCATTATCAGAACATTTCGTCAAAACAGTGTGATAACATAGACTTACACATAGCAAATTTAGTTTATACACTGGTTCTTTAAAACTCAAGTAGGTTAAGAGAGGGTTTTCCCAATACCTGGGTATTGCCACATGCTGCTTTTCACTTTTAGAAGGCTTGTAAACGTTGTTTCTTTAAAAATGGTATAATATATCTCCACTTGTTTGATGTTTCTATTTTAAAAAGGAACAATGTATAAATGCCTTTTAAAAGTGAAAAACAACAGTGTCTATGTTATCACACTGTTTTGACAAAACATCCTGATGATGGGCGAACGCAAACCGGTCGATGACCAAGAAAAAGAAACTGGCTATATCGATAGTCATCACGAAAAGTATCATTCATCTCTGATGCTTGCTTTCCAGCTCTGCGGACCCAACCACAACAACTATATTAACCTTATCGACTGGTTCGAACGAGAAAAGGATAAGGTTGGCACCAAATATATCACTCAGTTGTTCTTTTTAGTGGGATGGTATTAAAAAAAAGAAACTAGGAGGGTACAATAGACCCCCTCTCAACTTTTTTCGTATTTATACATCTTCGAAAGATAAAATTTATTCACATGTATGTCTTCAATTCAAACAAGACTGAGATATTAATTTCGAAGTTAATTCATTTTTATAATAAAAAAAACTCGCAAAAAAAACAATTTTGTAAAAGATAGTTATGGTTGCTATTATTAGTGCTAATAAGGGCGTGAAATATTTACGAGTTATTTGGAAAGAATATTACAGATTTAAAATTTATGGCCAAGTTTTCGATATTTTTATACACAATAATTATTGTAGGTATAATGCTTTTTATTTTTTTAGCGTCAATTCAAATATAAACCAAAATTAGTAATATGCTTATAAATTACATTTTTTTAAATATGCTTTTGTAAGCGACGATACTAAATGTTTGTTTTTTGCAGTTCTTCCGTTTTTTCAAAAACACTCCAACGGTTTCTTTAAATATTGCATACTTACTACAATATGATGTAGACCATTTATTTTAACATTTTTTAAACAAAAATAAAATTTATCAGTTATACGCGGTTAGAGTATTCCATCTGAGGACCTCTCAGTTGCAAGCCCACACACGTAACCACTACATCCAGTAAATAGAAGGATTGTGGGGCACTCTTCCTTCAAATGTCTACTTTCTTTTTTTTTTATATATTTTCTGTTCGTGTTGGCAAGAAGTATTACGATCATGCCAAATAGAGTTTTCACCGGAAATATTCGTTTTGAGATCTCTGAGACCGAAAAAGTAGTTTTTGGAAAATGGTTTTTCTCTCTATTGTTTGAAGTCAAAACTTGACATTCCGTTTGGATATCATCATGGGATCTGACAGGAAGTTATTGTGTCAAAATTTCTCAACGGACTTGTACCACCACATTACTGGATAGATCGTTCGGTTTGTTGCGATTTTCTCAAAAACGGCTCCAACGATTTTTTAAAAATTCCATATGCTTACTGCACTCCGAAAAATTCAATTAAGTGAGAGTTTTGGGGTAAGGGTAGGGTTTTGCCTTTTTTTTTAAATTGCTAATTCAGTTTAATGTACGATTTTATAATGTGAATTGCATTAATTAGAATCATATAGGTTGCTAATCTTCCGAATTTGAATAAATTCGGTTGAACGGAAGTGCACTTTTATTGTTCACGTGTTTCAGTTTCTTTTCGATTTTCTCCATTAAAAAACACCGACGGATTCATTAAATTTGATATGACTATACATATAGAGAGAGACCTTATCACTTTTTTCCCGAGAAAAGTAATTTAAAGGGGGGGGGGATTTATGCTTTCCTCATAAAAGACGTTTTATAAAGTTTGAAGATCCTTCCGTTCATGTAAATTGGAAGGGACAACTAAACATCTAGTAGGAATAATTCTGAGTTCGAAAAGAATTGGTTTAATTAATATTAATATCTATGTAAATTGCAATTAGAGAAAGTTGGGTTTCATATCAGACTTTTTTTGTATAATTATTTTATGGATTTGTTGACGAAAATATAAAATATTTATAGAATTTTCGTATAGTTGAGGAAGCAGGAAGCTTTTGTTTAATTACTTCCGCTAACAACACGTACTAAACAAATAGGTAAAAAAAATAATAAAAATAAGCCCCAAACATTTCAGTGCACTCTATTTTTGAAGGTATTTTAAATACTTTCTTTTGAATAAGTCATAAAACTGTGTTTTCTAATTTATTTCTTTTTACTTTTTTTATAGGGAGTATGTTTGTTTGTCTGTCTAGTGGGAGGCATATAGAATAGTGAGTTTATAATCACACGAAATCAAAGTTAATTATAGAATGAACTTCATTAATTTAAACACAAACACACACGCACACACCATCGATTATATCAATCAGCTGTACTACTACTTGATTACTGCACCCTCATCTCATCCAAACTCTTGTTTTTAAATTAATTAAGCGCAGTTTAATCATGTTGGCAATCGTGTCAGGTTTTCTAAATTGAGTTTTCACCGATATACTTGTTTTGAGAGAGGGATCCTGAGGGTGAAAAAAAATTGATTTTATATAGTGTCTCTCACTCTCTCTTTTTTATGTTTGGCACAACTCTAAGTCGGAAAATCACAGAAAATGTTTATATATATATTCACAGAACTTTATATATCGTCTTTTAGGTGCCTATCAGAGAGCATACGACCAATATGGTTTTGATGAAGAAAAAACCAATTTAATGTACGATTTTAAAATGTGAATTGCGTTAATTAGAATCAAATAGGTTGTTAATTTTGCGTGTTTGTAGCAAATCGGATGACTGGAAGTGCACCTTTATCGAACACGTGTTTCAGTTTCTCTTCGATTTTCTACATTAAAAAACACTAACGGTATTGGTTCGTATTATATTCACAATATTGATTGATTGGCGCTAATGATTTTCTTTAAACTTTGCATATGCCCTTGCCTACTTGTAGGTCTGTAATTTTTATTTCCTTGGATTTTTTCAAGTAAAATTCTTTTTAGCGGTTGTCGGGGAGAAGAGGGTACTTTTACGTTAGGCTTTCCTCCAATGTGTTATTCCAATACGTTCTACTATTCTGATACCTATGCAATATTTGCAGGCATTAAATGCGTTGCCAATATTACGAGTTTGAAGAAAATCGTTAGACCGGAAGTCCAATTTTAGTGGGTTTTTTTGTTTAACCTTCTCTTATTTTTGTTAAGAGTATTGCGATTGTGTCAAATTTTCAGTTCGAGTTTCATCGGAAATATAGTATGTTCCACCAGAGTCCGGAGAAACCACCAGTATGTCCAGAGAAACTGGTCCGCACAACTCAAAACTAGAAAATTGCAGAAAGTTCAAACATGATATTCCGTTTAAGTTACCATCAAGGGATTTGATCATAATAAGGTTGTGGTCAAAATTGGTCATGCGAAAGTGCCATTTTTTTTAATGGATTTTTCAATTTTTGAGATTATCTTGATTTTCGTTAAACTTGGTTTTAAACTACACATATTAAAAACTACAGCTTTTGTTTGCAACATTTCTCTGAGAAAAGTCATTTAAAGGGGTTTTGGGGGAAGGGACAGGGTTATGTTTTCCTCTTAAGTGCTGTTTTAATTTTTACTTTCTCTAACTACCGTTAGAGGAAGTTTTTCGATTGTGCCAAATTTTCGAAATTGAGTTTTCACCGGAAATGCACACCCTGAGTTCAGAGTGGTTTTTAGAAAATGGTGTGTGTGAACAGTATAGCTCAAAAACGAAAAATACCGGAAAGTTCAAACTTGATATCCCGTTAGGTATTACATGGGATTCGTTAGATTCTTCCATTAATATAAATTGAAGACCATTAGCCAAAAACATTTTCTTCGTATTCAGAGGATCCAAAACATGTATTTCCTGTGAAAATTCACTTACGAAAATGTGACAGTACTTCCTCTTGTTAGCAGTAAGAGAAAGTAATCATGTATTTCCGGTGAAAATTCACTTACGAAAATGTGACAGTACTTCCTCTTGTTAGGAGTAAGAGAAAGTAATCATGTATTTCCTGTGAAAATTCACTTACGAAAATGTGACAGTACTTTCTCTTGTTAGGAGTAAGAGAAAGTAATCATGTATTTCCTGTGAAAATTCACTTACGAAAATGTGACAGTACTTCTTCTTGTTAGGAGTAAGAGAAAGTAATCATGTATTTCCTGTGAAAATTCACTTACGAAAATGTGACAGTACTTTCTCTTGTTAGGAGTAAGAGAAAGTAAACATGTATTTCCGGTAAAAATTCACTTACGAAAATGTGACAGTACTTCCTCTTGTTAGCAGTAAGAGAAAGTAAACATGTATTTCCGGTGAAAATTCACTTACGAAAATGTGACAGTACTTCTTCTTGTTAGCAGTAAGAGAAAGTAATCATGTATTTCCGGTGAAAATTCACTTACGAAAATGTGACAGTACTTCCTCTTGTTAGGAGTAAGAGAAAGTAAACATGTATTTCCGGTGAAAACTGAATTTCGGAAATTTTTCATGATCGCAATGGTTCCTCTTACTAGGAGAGAGAGAAAGTAAAAATATAATAATAGGTTAGATATTTGATAACATAGATGCAACACAGCGAGTAATGCCAAAGTTAGTCACCAGCAGTGCACTCTAATAGCGGCCCTAACGAACTAATACCTATATTACGTGAGCAATTGTATTTAATGATTAAATAAACTGATAATATAAATAATTTTATGATTTTACAACGATTTTATTACGGTATAATGTTTATAGATATATTATAATTATACTAAATAATATAATTTAACAATAATTATAGCTGAAGAAATTAACAAACTAGCATGTCACGGCGATCTGACATTTACAAACAGAGCCTTACATAACAATATCGCGCGGATGCGATTATGTTCGTCAAAGTCCCAGAGCGGATTAATTATTGGTTAGGAATTATACGGCATGCTGTCTCTTGGTATGTTGTTATAGACCATTCCAAAAATGTCTTTGCTAAAATTTAAATTTTACAAATCTACGCCACCACTATGATAAAAGATATAATATTGGATTCATACCAAAGGTTTTTCAAAGCTGAGTTGTACTTTTGAGAATTTCTAAAAACAAGTGAAATACTCACACGACTTTCTCTTACTCCAATTAACTCAATATAATTATAGATTTATATATTTTCTTTATATTGCAATGTTTCGTTGGTCTGAAACCATATGAAACTGGTGTGAAACACTCAGACGACTTCTCTTAATGCTTTCAATACAATTACATTAAATAAAATGATCAATTTTCTTTAAACTCAAATTTTACGTATTTATGATAACATAAATATATAGAGGTGGTGGGGGACAAGTATTACCGTATACTGATCTTGGCAGATAGGCAATTGATGATTATATTATGGCCAAGTAGATCGCTCTAAAAACACAGCGAATATTATAACATTTGAAATTAACGCCACAATTTTCGCACAACTATATAAAATAATTTTTTGGGGGGCAAAATATGTCAAATAAAAGTTAATCATCAGTGATTATCATCAGTACCATCAGAGAAGATAGAATACCAAGTTCAACAAAGCAAATCGTTTCACGAGAAAATTAAAAAAAGAAAACAAACTTAAAAAAGCTATTGTATAAAGTTCCATTTCCGGTTGACCAATTTTCTTCAAATTTGGAATTCCTTTAATGTTTCCAATGTTTATTAATAATATATAGGTAGTAAAACCATATATTATACTGATTTGATACTTTAGAGGAAAGCATAACTTTTCTATTCCTCCAGAACCCCCAAAATATCAATTTTCTCAGGAAAATTTTAGAAATAAAAGTGGTAGGTATTTATTTATGTAAGATAGTAGATACGAAATTAAAAGAAAATCGTTGGAACCGTTTACGTAAAAATTTCGAAAACAAGAAAGGAATTCAGTAAAGTCGCATTTCCGGTCGTTGGATTTTGTCCGAAATATTTGTGTCTGATGCGGTGTTAGTACCTAAACGTATTACCAAGTTTGAGCTTCCTGTGGCTTTTTGTTTTTGAGATATTCTGTTAAGACCACATACATACATACACACACACACACACACAAAATACATACAGACCATTCACTAAAAACATTCCTTTCGTATTCAGGGGACCCCAAAACATGTATGTCCAGTCATCAATTTTGAAAATCCGTCACGATAGCTAAAGTTCCTCTTACTAAGAGTACGAAAAAGCAAAAATTGATAAACTTTTAGGGAACGGATTAGCTTAGTGGTAGCGCCTAGGACTCCTGTGTGGAGGTGCAGGGTTCATGGTCCTTAGATTTTCTCTTTCTAAGAGCCTCTACAGCTTATCATCCGGTGGTGGACAGTGATGTTAGTAATGAGACAAGCTGTCTGGAGGTGGCAGTGTACTGAGAAGGCTTCCTGGCGTCAATGACAATAGAGTTTGTAGCGCCTTTAAATAAAAATTATAAATAAATAAATGTTTCAGTAAATACGCACTTCCGGATAACAATTTTTTCAAATTTGGAATTCTATGTATTGTATATTTAATGTATGTTCATATTATACAGTTGGTAGAAGTACATTGTACTGAAGTATATTTTCAAGAAAACATTCAGTATACACTCGCAAGGATTTTTACTAAAACATTATTGCCATAAGGCAGCGGTGGTTTCTAAACGCAAAATCAAGTTTGAGGTTCCTGCAAATTTTATTATTTTTGAGATCTTATGTCCACAAACACGCACACAAACTGAACGAGAGTTTTAAAGAACTTTTCTCTGGAGTTAAATGTTACATTTTTACTTTCTCTTACTCCTAGTAAGAGGAAGTATTGTAATCGTGTCAAATTTTCGATATCGAGTTTTCACCGGAAATATCCGTTTTGAGGTCCCCTGAGTCCAAAAAAAGTGGTTTTTAGCAAATGGTCTGTGTGTGTGTGTGAACAGCATAGCTCAAAAACGAAAAATCGTAGAAAGTTCAAACTTGATATTACGTTTAGGTATCACCATGGGATCTGACAGTGCGTTATCTGTCAAAATTCCTCAACCGGAAGTACCACTTTACTAGTTGTTTTTTTTACGTTTTTGCAATTTTTCAAAAATGGCTCCAACGATTTTCTTTAAACTTGGTATATCAACTACACATACAAAGAGCTACAACTTTTATTTGAAACATTTCTCCAGGAAAATTCATTTAAGGGCACTTCTGGGGGAGGGGTGGGGTTAGGTTTTCATCTTAACTGCTGTTTCAGTATATTAGACAATTCTGTCATCTAAATAATGTTAATTAGAATTAAATATGTTGTTGAAATTCCGAGTTTGAAAAAAAATAGATAACCGGAAGTGCGTTTTTACTGAAATATAATTTCAGTTTTCTGGTATTTTCTCGAAAATGGCTCCAACGATTTTCTTTAAACCAGCGTTGTTAACTATACATATAAAGAGCTACAACTTTTATTTGAAACTTTTCCCCTGATAAATTCATTTAAGGGGACTTTTGGGGGAGGGGGGGTTATGTTTTTCTTTAAAATGCTATCACAGTTGATTATACAATTCTGTCATCCAAATTGAAATAACTAGAAATTAATATATGACCCAAATTCCGTGTTTCAAGGAAATTAGTAAACCGGACAGTTTTACTGGACAGTGTTTTCACTTTTCGACGAATTTCATTAAATTGGTACACTAACTATAAAATTTGTCAATTATAATTTTGAGTACTGGAGTAAGAGAAAGTTGTGTGAGTGTTTCACACCAGATTTTTTTCTACAACACTTAAACTACTAAATAAACAAGTCAACAAATTAACAAGAATAGTTTTTATTCAAAATTAGTTGGCTGTACTTACCGCTTCCATTTGCAAATTTTTCTGAGAAAATTTAATTACCGGAGGGGTGTTTTTGGGGGTGGAGGCGGCGGGTATGCTTTCCTCAAAAACAAATAAAACTGCACACTGCATTTAATGGATCTCAGCATTATTATATAGGTGAAGAATTGTAAATTGGTATTGAAGTGGCGTTTCAGAGGAAAGTTAAACGATGCAGTTTCCCCTGGACCGTCCAAAAATCAAATTTTCTGGAAAAAACGTTGCAACTAAAAGTGAACAATGTGTTGTTGATATTATGCAAGTTCGTGTAAATAAAAACCGTGAAAAATTGAAAAAGAAAAACAGGAATTCAACAAAATTGCATTTCCGGTAGACAAATGTTGTTGACTGAAATTTCTTCGTGCAGAATGCAATTATGGTATTTAGACAAGGAATATAAAGTTTTAGCTTTTTGCTATTTTTCAGGGCAACCCAAAGCAAGTAGTCACTGATGAACGTCTGAAAATTGTGCAGCTATTCACTTCCGAATACCCATGCTATCTTCATGTTTTGTTGGATTGTCCTAAGGATCTCTTCATTTCAAAACAAGTCATTAGTTGAAACTATGATAGAAACCTACTAAATACTAGCAGGAACTACTACTTCCCCACTTGTAAAGTATACAAACCACTTTTGAGTGAATCATTAGTAAGAAAATTATTTATCCGATAATTGCTTGCCGATGATCACTACTTACTACAAGATAAAGTAGTGGTGTACTTGTTGTACTTACAAGCCGATAAATTACTGTACTTATAGTAACTATGGTGATACTACTACTCTCAGGAACATGGGCCCTGTGCCAGCTTGTAACAGCTCTTGTGAATGAGCAAGGTATGGATTGGTATTCTGCGGCCACTTAGTTATGAGGGCGTTGCCCTCTCTGTATTTCTTTAATTTTAATACTTAGTCGTACGCCTATAATAAGAACGGAAGCAATGTGATCTTGAGTTTTTTATTGTTTTGAAGACCTCAGAAAAAACATAAAAAATGTTTTCAGTAAATGGTCTTTTGTGTGTATGTGTGTTTTACGTATCACCCACCTCATTTGGAACACGAAGGATTTGATCAAAATCCACCAAACCGGAAGTGCTACTCTAGTTTTTTTTTTAAACACTTGAGTTTCCGGTCTTTTGTTTTTCTTTTGTTATTCATGACCTTTTCAAAAACGTGATCGGAGAATTTCTTTTTATACGCGTTATAAATAAATATCTGGGTTATTGCAAAAGCCGTCCAAAGTACGGTGACACTTGGTGAATTTAAACCATTAATGAACAAGCATGATGCCATGGCCACAGCATGATTCAAGAGAAAATCAAATGCAATTAGAGAAATCGTTTGAGTGTTTCACACACAATTTTTTTTCAAATTTTTCACTTAATCCTGGCAAGAAGTATTTGCGTTCGTATCAGATTTTCGAAATTGAGATTCATCGAAAATACACGTTTCAGGTTCCCCAAGTCCAAACGTGTGGAGGACAGGGCAAAGTATCTCCAAAAACAAAAACTCTCAAGAAACCCAAACTTGGTATTTCGTTTAGGTCTCATGCAAGGTTTCTGTCAAGATTTATCAATCGGAAGTGCAACTTTATTGAATGGTATTTTTTTCTTAGTTTTTCTCGAAAACCGCTCCAACGGTTTTATTTGCAACATTTTTGGGGAAAATTCGTTTTTAGAGATGGTTTTGAGAGAACATTAGAACTTCAAATTTGAAGAAAATCAGTTACTCTGAAATGCGGCGACTTTACAGGATTTGGTTTTTGGAATTTTCCCGAATGTGGCAAAAAAGATTTTCAGAAAGAAAAAAAAAAATTTTTAAGCGATGGTTTTGGGAAATCTATCGGTCAAGTTTAAATTGAAACTGCCGCTACAAGCTTTATGGTTGAGTGGGAGACCAAATACGGGTATAACCATTATCACTTCTTTCTTTTTTTGTAGCCAGTCCAACAAAACGGTTTTAAACGTTGCAATTTAGGAGTAAATTTGCCAGTTAGATTCTTCTGATAATTGGAGCAAGTGAAATCTCGTGTTAGTATTTCATAATAGATTTCTCTTTTTTGTTCGGTTTGTTGATCCAGAATATGTTGGGTTTATTGGCAAAATTAGTACAGAGCAAGTAATGAAATGGTGATGACCTAATTCTGCAAAAATAGAACTTACTCCATACATCTATATATGGAGTTCTATATTTGTTGAGATTGGCCCTGTAATAAAGGGAAAGGATTGCTTGACATATATATAGACCCTGTAGTATTGATTTGATGTATGCCACCTCACCTAGCCCCCAGATTTATATCTAGTACCCACTACTAACCTATATTGACTTGCATTTCCTTACTCCCATTATTCAATTCCTAGTTGCTCCTATCCAGATACGAATTGGATTTGCAAATGTTGATCTTGTCTCCATTTGTATATTATTTTCTTTTTCAAAAACAAAAAAAAAGCAATGAACGTATGAAACACGGACATGCACTTATTACTGTCTCTTACTTCTGGTATATATATATATATATATGTGTGTGTGTGTGTGTGTGTGTGTGTGTGTGTGTGTGTGTGTGTGTGTAAGTATATATGTGAAACAGCATAGCTCATAAACGAAATTCAAGCTTGATATTCCATTTGGGTATCAATATCGGAATCCGACAGGAAGTTATCTATTAAAATTCCTCAACCGGAAGTGCCGGATATTTCATGTTTTTGCAATTTTCTTGAAAATGGCACCAACGTATTGTTGTAAGAATTACACTTAGAAATTGCTGCTTTATTTTGCAACACTTTTATTTGAAACATTTCTTCGGGAAAATTCATTTACGAAGGCTTTCGGAGGAGAAATGGGGATATACTTTCCTCTAAAGTGCTAGTTTAGTTTATTATATAATTCTACCATCTAAATAATATTAATTACAATTAAATATATTGCCAAAATTCCGAGTTTGAAGAAAATCGGTTGACCTGAAGTGGGACATTACTGAACAGTTTTTTTCTACAGTTTTCTGCGATTTTCTCCATAAAAACACGGACGGAGTTCATCATATTTGCTTTACCAACTATACATAAAGTGACGTATCACTTACGTTGGCGATTTTTCTTAGAAGGTTCATTTAAAGAAGTTTTTTGGAGGAGGGAATTTATGCTTTTCTCAAAAAAGTCATTTTATGAAATCTAAATTCTCCTTTTGATATAATATAGAAGACTAGTAAACATTCAGTGCAAATTGTAAGTCTGAACAAAATTTATCAATATTGCATAAAACTATGTAAACTGCAGTGAGAGAAAGTCGTGTGAGTGTTTCACACCAGATTTTTGGTTATTTAAATATGAAAACACCATTTAGTAGAAATGTGAAGTTTAAATTACATTATGGAGTAAATTTATGTAGTTGTTAGTAGATAATTATTTATGTGCACTATCTTATTTTGCATATGACATCCAGGTCAGGACATCCTTATCCAAGACATCCTCTTGATGGACAACGCCTGAAAACGATCGATGATCTTCACGAAATGAAGCAGGCTATCAAAAAAAATATCTCTGATACTTTCCACCTCAGCGGACCTTGACGTCAAGTTAACACAAAGTAAAGCCTCGCAAGTTCCTAACCTAACTGCATATATTTATCAGAGATATTTTCCGTGGTACCCTGCTTCTTTTGGTGGTTAAGCCCGATTTCGGGCGTTCGCCTATCATCAGAATGTTTTTGAATGTGATTAACATACACTTGCATAGAGCAAATTTAGATACACTGGTTTTAAAAGTGTTTTCGTTAGGACATAACTAAGTTAAGAGAGTTTTTTATACCTGAATGGGAAAACACATGATTGTCGGTCTTTAAAAGCATATTGTTCCTTTTAAAAATGTAAATATCCAACAAGTGGGTATGTGTAACTTAAACTACGTTTTTTGAAGGAGATTTTCTCTGATAATTATTTACCCACACCATCTTGCTATTTTTATTTATTTATAAAAGAGCGAAATAACTGTGTCAGCTGTGGAATAGTTACTGACAGAAATGATAAAATATGAGCTGAATGATCGCAAGATGTTGTTGAACAATTAATCTATAAAAAAAGTTATGATAATCATGTATTCCATTCCACATTTTACCTTTCATAATTCACATTCACCATTCAAGCTCGCATATGAACTTAAATATAAAAGTCTAAACGAGCTTAAATATAGGCATGCTTTCCTGCTCTGCGGAACCAGCCACAGCATATATTAATGAACAAAATATAAAAAAATAATGATCATTTTTTTCCGTTATAACCCGGCTTCATGAATCTGTTTCGGGCGTTGTTTTCCAGTAAGCATTCTAATAATTGTAGTATAAGAAAGTTTGGATGGGTATTTCATATCCGATACTCATGCAGCTTTCTTTCTTTTTTTTGCCAATCTAACACAGTTGCTTTTACCAATCTCAAAGTTTAGTTGATAAATTTTTCATTTAATCATAATAGTCCATGAAAATTAAGAGAAAGTAAAAAAGTGTATGTGTAGTATGGTCGTAGTTTTTAAGAATGGATCGATGTAGTCTAGTAAAGAGGACTAGACGAAGAAGCAAAGGGAGAGACGACTTGTGTAGTAGTAGTAGTAGTTGTTGATCTATACTGGAACGAGCGAGTTGAGAAATGTTGGTGGTAGAAATGTCTACCATAGTGCGGTGGCTTGTAGTGTGAAAGTTTAAGGTTAAAGGTAGTAAGAGCGAATACGTGATAGGCGGCTATGTGTGTATGTGTGTGAGAGAGAGAGCAGAATGGTGTAGCTAAGTAGGGGGAGAATCGCTGTAGTGAGCGCATGCGCTGTTCCAATATTCCCTCCCTCCTATTGTGACAGCACCCTCTACTCTATACAACCCTCTATACTCTCTCGCTTTTCAAGGTTTTCAGCCCTTCCTAGTGTTGAATGTGGTGTGTGTGTGTGTGTGTGTGTGGGTACGTGGGTGGTTGGTTGGTGTTTCTGTTTTGTAGTGTGCATGTATTGTTAAATGTACATTGTGCACGTGTGTGTGTGTGTATGTTGTATAATATGGAGGCCAGTGGCGATAACAGCGGGTGTTAGTAGTGCTTTCCAAACCAGTCCCCGGTTGTAGTCTCAGTGTTGCCGCGAAAAGTAAAACCCGTTCTATCCGCTCTTATAAGTTACCGCCCTAAAGTTTTTTTTTCTTCTTCATAACAGTTTCAGTTGCCGGCCGGATCTTGCCTGTATCGTCGCTCCGTTCGCCAAAATTATAGTTCGCTGCAGTTTCTCCACCATCATTCCATTTTTCATAATCATCATCTGCATAATCTTTTCTCACATTTCATTTCATCTTATTTTTCATTTTCATATTTTAAAATTTCAAAATTCATTTAACCATCATCACTCAAAAATAAAAGCATAAACTGTTTTTTATTTTATTTTGTTTTAATCTATAAAAACAGTTATTAATTCTTAAAAAAAAAATAATAATTCTGAATTATCAAAAAATTATGTGCCAAGGCGCCCGCGCAATGCTTTTGCATGCCAATTTATTAACCATTAAACATCTCCATCATCATCATTTTAATCATCATGCGCACGACAATCATTTTATTACCAGAGGTTGAATTGTAAAAAAAAAGTGTTTTGTTTTTCTTGTTTGTGTTTGATTTAATTGTTTTATTATTATTATTTACTAATTTATTAGTTTATATTGTTTTTATTCTTAGTAATGAACGAGTAAGTTAGTTTTTATAATATTTAATTAGCCATTAGAGTATGTTAAATGTTTCCCTCATTTTGTTATAAAATAACCTTTCTTTGAAGGTCTTATTAAAAAAAACAAACATGCAACTCGATCTATTGTTCATGAAAAGAGTTATTTTTATAATCCCTTTGATCTCCCTTATATAAATCATTTGTTTTGCCTTGACCCAGTGCTACCAAAATAAACAACAAAAAATTGTCGAACAATTTTTTTTTTTTTTTTTTAAAGATAAATAATGCTGTATCCATGTCATTTTATAAGCATGTTTACAGCCATGAAAAGCATGTTATTATTTTAATGTTGTGAACAAAAAAAAAAATTATTAGCATGTTTACATATTTATTAAATCATTTTTTTTATTTTTGAAAGTGAGTTTGAAATTTGGCGCCCTTAAAATATATATATTTAAAAACAACTTATAATTGTATACGCAATCAATAACCTCTCTCCAATCAGCTGACCACTATCTTCTCCCACTACTGTACTGCAGTGTATTCCCTGGCGCCTAGCGTATTATTTTTTTTAAATCGCTGCCATCTTTATTTTTTAAATAATGTTTAGCGTAAATATGTGCCAAAAAAAATTAAAAGTCAGTATTAAATTTTAGTTTATGTAACAAAAGTAATAATATATCAAACTGTGATAAATTTAATACTTTCTCTAAAAGATTTTATAGTTTCAAACTCACTAGACAAATACGTTAAATTTTTCTTTCTACGTAGAGTTTTTTTTATTTAAAAAATTTTTAATGGGTGTGCGGGCGTCTTAGGTTCAGCCAGCCAGCAGCCCAAAAAAAAAAAAAAATTATCTCCTGTTCCAAATAAATAACGTTCCCATATTCCCTCTCTCTCCAAAATAAATAAAGAAATCAGACCAAAAAATTCCCCAAAAAGGTACTTTGTGATGATATGTTCAGTACCATTTCTATAAATAAAATTTCGCATACTATCGACAAAGTGCCCACTGTACACGTGGAAATGTGCGGCGACACTTTCCAAGTAAACAAATTATTAAATTTTATTTCTATATTTTCTTCTTTATTTTTGTTACAAATAAAAAAAAATTATTTTTTATTGTATTTTTTATTTTATTTTTATTTTTTAATTTAATTGTTTTATTGTGTCTATGCGTAGTAAGTGTTCTTCATAAAAAGGAAAGGAAATTATTGGATTTTCCAAAAAAAAAGTATTGTTTTTTGGAAGTCTGTATGGAAAGCTTCCATCTGTGTGCGATTGTTAATATACAATGAACTTTTTATTGCTATAAATAATTACATGACTTTTATGAATAATAAAGTAAACAAAGACTTTATTTATTTTTATGAAGCTATTATTCTGTCATTATTAATTTTTTTTGTTTGTTTAAATTAAACTGATAATAAATAAATAAACTTAAATTTTAAATTACTTGTGTGAGGAGAAATGACGTTGACAAGACTGGATGAAGGGTGCGCTGCGCAATGGGCAAATGACCGAATAATTGCTGTAATTACTTTATATTTTATTATTATTTTTATTTTTTAGTAAGACATAAATCATAATAATAGTTAAACGTAACTATTAAATTAAGTATTATATTTAATATTAGTATATATTAATACTAATTACAGTCTCTTAATTATACATTTTTTTTTTTTTCAATGTAATCTAGAATCGATTTTTGCAAAAAAAAAAAAAATTAAACTGGACCTTTGCAGACGAGGTGACAAAGAGTGATATCCTGTAGAGTGGCGCTGTTTTTGAAAATAATCTCAACTTGATATCCGCCAGTTTAGATTATGACCGTCGCATTCGGCATCAAGTGTTGGATAGAAAAAAAAAATCTGGTGTGAAACACTCACACGACTTTCTCTTAATGCAGTCTACATAGTCAGTCTATAACTGGCTAATTTTCTTCAAACTTATAATTTTTGCTAAATGGTTACAGTGTCTTCACTATTATATCAATGGGTGATTCTAAACTTAATAAAATGATATTTTTGAAAGGACCATGCAATCCCCTCATCCAAAACTTTTTTAAATGAACTTTCCCTGAGTTCTAAACGAAAATGATAGGTAACAAATTTAATGGAATCCGTCCTTATTTTTTTTTACGATTTCATAAATCGTAGAAAACAGAAACACACTGGTCAGTAGAAACCAGTTCCGGTCAACCGATGTTCTTCAAGCTCGCAATATTGGTAACAGATTTTATTCTATCTAACATATTTAGATTTTAATATATATATGGGGAGGGTAGGGACCAAGCCCCTCATATGGGTCCAGATAGCTATCCCAAAGTTCGCAGCCTTCTCATTGCACTGCCGGCCTCCGGACAGGGTCCTCTCGTTACAGACAACACTGTCCATCACCGGAAAGTAAGAGGAAGAAAAAAACATCTAAGGGCAGCACCGCTGGACTTGAACCCTGGACTTCCGCGTTACTAGTCCAGCGCGCTAGCACTGAGCTAATCCCTTTCCTATATTTAAATGATAGAATTGTATATTCAACTAGAAGAGCACTTTAAAAACCCAAAACACTACCTGAAACATTTTTCCAGAGAACTGTTTCAAATAAAAGGGTGTAACTCTTTATATGTGTGTCGGTAAAGTAAGTTTAAAGAAAAGTGGTAAAGCCGTTTTAGAGAAAATGTCAGAAAACTAGTGACAAGAAACGCACTTCCGGTCAATCTAATTTCTTCAAAGTCGTATATTGGCAACATATTTAATTCTATTTAATATTATTAGATGATACAATTATATAATAAATTAAAATATCTCTTTAAAGGAAAACATAACCCCTAAAGCTCCCTTAAATGAATTTTCCCAAAGAAATATTTCAAATAAAAATTGTAGCTCTTTGTATGTGTAGTTAATATACCAAGTTTAAAGAAAATTGTCGGAGTCGTTTTTGAGAAAATCACAAAAATAAGTGAAAAATACATTCAGTAAAGTGGTACTTCCGGTTGAGGAATTTTGACAAGTAGGTTTCTGACGAATCCCATGATGATACCCAAATGGAATGTTAATTTTGAATTTTTTGCGGTTTTTCGTTTTGAGCTATTTCCGTTAAAACTCGATATCTATTTCCGAAAATTTGATACTATTACAATACTAACTCTAACAGCAGTTAGAGAAAGTAAAAATCCTCAATCGAAAGTGTCTCTATACTTTTATTTTTGAAACATTTTCAGCAAAAATTGAAGTTAGATAGCTTCTTATCTCCTCCGGTAGGTGTAGCCTATGTTCCTTACCACTGTATTGAGATTTTTTGGGGGGTAGGTTCGGACAGGAAAGAGTTGTAAGGTTAATAAACTGGTTTATTAGCATGTTTTTTGATCTTTCAACTGCTGTTACCGAAATGGAAGAAATCTGCTTAAAACTCAATCTGTATTATCAACGCTTTAACAGTTTCTGCAAAAATCTTCCATCCAGTTGTCTGTTTTTCACAGTTCCTTTATTGGTAGATACTGTTTTTGAGGTATCTTTGCAAAAACCACCTTTTAGACCAAGCAACTTCACTTGAAAAGGTCCCTAGACCCCGAAGTTAAATTTTTTTTGTTGTCGCATACTGCAACGGGCTGCCCAATATAGTATTAGATCTGTGGGTGGTAATCAGGTATATCATTGCATCTTCAAAAGTCATCAAGATCATTTCATTTACGGTTATGCTGCCGAACCATTAACTGGCCAGAAATTCTCAAAGGGCAATATGCTGAGCTTGTCACACCAATATGGTGAAAATGTTTGCGCAGATAGTTGTGGCCACGTGTACTTTACGAGGGAGAACTGGCGGTATTTTAGTATCTAAAAGCGAGCTTTTTATGACTTCGCTACCAATTAGTGGATGTTTTAAAGGGTTGAACAGAAGAGAAAACTTAAGTTGAGATATTAGTTAGTCTTAATGATTGTATGCAAATCTAAGCACTGCAAGGACTTTACACTATGGATAATTTAAACTGAGAATTGGTAGCGTGAGAAAAGATTGACAGACTGACTGGCAGAGTGACGGTGTGAGAACGATGGTCGTTGAATATTGATGGTTGTTCGAATGGCGTTTGAATGAGAGGGAATTCAAGAGAGGGAAGTTCCATGATTTCAAAGTCCAAGTCAGGGAGAGGTGGAGAAGTGGATTTTCACATAAAAGCAAATCTCTTTCTATGTGCGACTTTACTGAATAATTTTTTAGTTTTTCCGCGATTTTTCTCAAAAACCGCTTCACACGATTTTCTTTAAACTTGGTCTACTATCTACTTAAATTAACCTAACACTTTTATTTGAAACATTTTGCCAAAATAATGTATACTGTACGGGTTTTGGGGGCTCTCTCAGTTACGTTTAAATTTAAACTGACACTCCATGGTCTTGAGACAGAGGATGCCCAAATTGTCCCCACTCAGGTATATATATGTAAAACTCTCACCACCTTTTTTTATGACCAGCCCATCTAAACGTTTGTAAACAAAGTAATTTTAAAGATTATTTTTTTTTTAATGACATTGTATTAATTAGAGCAAAAGTAAAGTCGTGTGAGTGTTTCACACTAGACTTTTTTTTCAATTTAATTTTTGGTTCTGTTAGTTGTTCATGTGAATTTGACCCGTCTTTTTTGTAACCCATCGATCACAAAACAGAGCCACCCATGTGGCCTCGTCTGAAAGGGTAAAAATTCTAGCACAATCTTAAGTTGTTGACATCTCAATCAAAAACACTATTTGTACAGTGTTTCTTATTTTTTTATTTATTTTTTAATACCCACCCACCAGTTCGTTTAATCTTTTATATTAAAAAAAAAGAAAACCGGCATGTTCAGTAAAATGTACATAGTTTTGTTTTGAAAAGCATTTTCTGTAAATATTGTGGTGTACCCTTTCGCTCCCTTTTTTTTTAATCTAAATCGTTAGAAACTGTTCAAAAGTTCATACTGCTATAAAAAATAATTAAAAAAAAATCTATTAACCATAAAAACTATAAATTAGCATTTTTTCGTTTCTTTGCAGTAAACCAAAGCTTAGTCTTTTATAACGAGGTCCGCTGAGAAGTAAAATTTTTAGTCTTACTTTTTTAATTTTGCCTAGTATTAAAATTTAATTTCTTTACAAACATAAATTAAGACAATATAAAAATAAAACAAAAACAAAATGAATTTCTTGCATTGGCTCGACAAAAATTTCCGACGACATAAGGTGAGAAATTTAACTTTATTTAAAAAGAAAAATTAAAATTAATTAATTATTTGAATTTGAGTAAATTAACAATTATTAAATAAAAGAAATTAATAATAAAAGCTTTCTTAGCTGCTTTTTAAAAACATGCATTTTTTTTTTCAAATAATTTCTTATTTGTTGAAAATGTGGCTGGGTCCGCAATGCTGGATAACATCCATTATTTTATCCGTCGTAGCATGCATATTAGATTTATTCCTGACCGGTTTCGGATATTCATCCATCGTCAGAGCAAATTCACCAAGTTTGTGTAGAGAGTTCACCTCAACTAAATGTTTCTGTAGACTCACACTTCTTATTTATTATTTCTTATTTATTATTTTATTTCCTTTGTTTACTAGTACGATACACAAAAGAAATATAAACAGTTGAAAATAAAACACTCGTAATGAGTGACTGCTATGGCTAACTATATAATGAAACTTTTGTTTATTTTTTTAAGAAAAAGGAATCGGACTTTTATTATTGTCAATTTGGTATTTGTTGTTTTCTTTCTTTTTTTGAAGAGTCGATAATATGGCCAAAGATGTAGCAGAGAAGAAAAGGTGGCACACTGCCAGGGTGTGTCTCCTCGATATATCATTTGGTTCCATTAATGGGACACTCACTACAACTTCGCTTTACTGTGATCATTATAATTCTCATTCACAAATGTTCTCCAATTTTTTTTTTGTCCAAACAAACGATTTAATGGTCTTCAGTATTATCATCAAGGCGGTTTGATCGCACACCTATAAATTGGCTACTTATAGTTGCAGTCGCCCCCCCCCCTCCTTTGAAGTCTTCAAAAATCAATTTTTCTGGGGGTAAAAACACACCACTTTCTCTTGTTGCAGTTTCAATAGATATAATTTTGACTAATTCTCTTCTTACTTATAATACTTACTGTTTAGATTTTAGTTATTCCAGTTTACATGAATGGAACGACATTTTTGAAGAAAGTATAATCTTGCCTCTCCCTGAAAATCCCCCTTAAATGAATTTTCTCGGATAATGTGATAGGTTTCTGTTATGTTGGTTAGTATATATGCCAGGTTTAATGAAACCTGTCGGTATATTTATGGAAAAAATTGCAGAAATAAAAAAAAAGACCGTTCAGTAAAGTCACCGACTTCTCTGGTCAACCGATTTTCTTCAAACTTGAAATTTCGGCGGGAACATATTTAATTCTGATTAATATTATATATGGATGATACAATCGTATAATCGAATTAAAATAGCACTTTAAAAGGAAGCGTAAACTCCCTCCCCCAAAAAACTCTCTTAAATAAATTTTGCAGGAGAAATGTTTCAAATAAAAAGTTGTAGCTCTTTGTATCTATAGTTCATATAACAAGTTTAATGAACAGTTTCTCTTTGGAGCCGTTTTCAGAGAAAAATCTCAACAAATTTAAAAAATTCCATTCAATAAAGTGGTACTCCCGGTTGACCTATTCTGACCAAAACCTTATTCTTAGGTCGGTTCCATAGTGGAACATGAAATTTAAGCTTCTTGCGATTTTCCAATTCTTGAAATATTTTACACCATTCACTAAAAACTAAACTTATTTTATCATCCATTGAGAACCTGAAAAAAAACAAACAATGGATTTCCTTTGATTTAAACTCGAATTTTTGAAAATGTGATACGGTCGCAAATACGGCAAGCAAAAAAATTTTGCTTGTGATTAGGCGAATTATTTTGAATTTTTACTTTCTCCTACTCCTACTTTGGAGCAAGTATTATAATCATGTCAAATTTTCGATATCTGTCGTGTTTGCAATGGAAATACAGGTTTTGAGGTCTCCTGAGTCCGAAAAAAATGGTTTTTAGAAATTTGTGTGTTTGTGCGTGTGTGTGTGTGTGTGTGTGTGTGTGTGTGTGTGTGTGTGTGATCAGCATAACTTAAAAATAGAAAATCGCAAAAAGATTCAAACTTGATATTTAGTATAAGTGCTATCAGAGGAAGGTTTTGAATGAAATCAATCAACCGGAAGTACCACTTTACTGAATGGATTCTTCAGTTTTTTTTTGAGATTTTCTCCAAAGATTTTGCTGGAACCTAGTATATTAATCACATATATAAAGAGCTACAACTTTTATTTGAAACATTTCTCTGGGAAAATTCATTTGAGGGGAGTTTTGGGAAGTCGTGGGAGGGGAGGGTCTATGTTTTTCTTTATAGTGCTGTTTTAATTTGTTATACGATTCTTTCTATCATCATAATAAGACTTAAATATATTGTAAAAATTCCTTGTTTGAAGAAAATCGGTTGACCGGAAGTGCGTTTTTTTTTCTCTCGAGCATATTCACTTAAGGAGGGTTGTGTGAGTGGGGACAGTCGTTTTATAAACCTTATATTCTCTCTTCTATTCAAGTAAATTGAAGGCAGCTAAACAAACATCTACTAAAAATTATATGTTTGAAAACAATTAGTCAATTATAATTGTGTAAATTGCAGCAAGAGGAAGTCGTGTGAATGTTCACATCAGAAAAATATTTATTTGTTTGTCAGTACGGGCGCTAATATATACAAATACATAGTGAACCAATATTGACGATATAATGCGAAAAAATGTATTACTGCTGCAGAGAAGAAAATGGAACCATTAATCTTGCTTTTCTTTAGCCAAAAAAAAGAAGATAAAGTCAATTAGTCATTGACAGGGGTGGGGAGAATTTTATTCATTTCTTTGTTTCTCAGTTATATTTCTAAAAAGTCATTTATTAAAATATAATCGATTCTTCTAATCAATTAATCATTTTTCCTTCTTTTCATTTTTGGATGGTCCTACATTGAATGCCCTTATTGCGTATATGAATAATATCATTTATACGCTTCAAACTTTTAGAGCCTATAAAAGAATAATTAGAAAAATTGTTATATCTTTCATGCCGTTTCGATCAAACTGTAGCGTAAATTTTCACTCAGATTGTTCAGATATAAAATCATTCAAAATTCTTAATGTTAATGCTGTAGATTTTCTTAAAAAAAAGAAGTGAGAATTGTTGGGAAGGAACTATCTCCAAATGTCATTTTTCTTTCCTCTCACGCCTTTATCCATGTTTTACCTTTTTGCTACTGTGTTAGGGCTGTTTGCTACTACAGAGTTACCGCTGCCATAGAAGTTAAGAAGCGAACGGCTAACTCTTTTCTGCGAGTGAAAACCATCACCAAAACACTTTTCGTAGTTCCCTTAGCTACCACTTCTCTTCTCTCAGTTGCCATTTCTTTGTCAGTCTACTGTTTGATACCATATGGAGCCTCCTAAAAAATTGCTTCCACAGAAATATTCCTGAAGGCAGCCTTCTCTGCCAGTTCAACTCCTTATGTCTAAATATTCTGTTACCTTATCATATTTGCCTTCACCGGCATTTCATTCGACATTTCCACTCGTCATTTCTTCAAAAATTTTCTCCATTATAATCTGTACAACTTGTTACAAGCTCAAGCTTAGCCTTGGAGGAGGTTGTGGTCTTAATCCTAACATATTTGTATAGGTTAACATTAACCTCGCCTCTCTTCTGAATATTCACCTCATCCGGAGGAAGTCTCATCCGCTAAGAGAATTTTCAATGCTGTCTGTTCTGGATCAGAGACATTTTCCGTGGTAGCCTGCTTCATTTTGTGATCATCGACCGGTTTCGGGCGTTCGCCCATCTTTAGGATGCGTTTTTCAGACAGTGTGATAACACAGACTTGCACAGAGCAAATTCAGTTTTACATACTGTACTGAGTCCAGTGTGTAAAAACTGAATTTGCTCTGTGCAAGTCTGTGTTGTCACACTGTCTGAAAAATGCATCCTGAACATGGGCGAACGCCCGAAACCGGTTGATGACCACAAAATGAAGCAGGCTACCACGGAAAATGTCTCTTGTGTTTTCCAGCTCTGCGGAACCAGCCACCACAACAACTGTCTGTTCTAGCTTTATCTCGCAGAATGCCATCTTCTTGCATATCATATAAGTATCTTCTACTCCGTATGTCGATTTATTCTTTGTTACCTCGTTCACATTTGAGTAGGATATCGTTAAAAACCTTGATATATATATAGAGCTTAAAACTATATTTTAAGTACTTGAGGTACTTGAGTTTCCTCAAAACATCGTCTTCCGAATATTCTAGCATCAGAAATTACAAATAGGAGTAATAGTTTCAGCACTGGATCAGCCTCTTTAATTAATGTCTCTCTCAGGGAAGGTCAGTTATCTTGGTTATTATATACAATTAAAACCAGTGACTCGTGAAGAATTTCTGAGTCTTGCCAATCGGTCACTTTGTAATTCAAATTGTAGAGAGAGAGAGAGAGAGGATATTTTCCACTTTTTAGCTTTTGTACAATACTCTCTTAGCTTCGAAATTATTATTTGTGTCATTTTGTATTATCTAGATCACACTCATCATATTATATCTCTGATTGCAGGAAGACATGCTCGCCATGCATGGTCTTACCGCTACCAACTTATTCGGGAATTTAATCTAAATTAATTAAAGTAATAACTAAAGAAACTTATTATAATAACTAAAGAATTATTAAACTAACTAAAATAACTAAAGAATTATTGCCTGACCCTATTGTGACCAGACAGTATCATCACTTTAAGTTCTCAAAAATCTTCGACACTTCTTCATAAGTAAAACTTGGGAAATCAACAAAACTTCTACATATGGAACAAGTGACAAATCTGCAAAAAAAACTACTGGAAATTTACATTTCTTTGTTCTTAGATAAAGAGGAAATTGTAATTTAATAAATGTCTTATATCTGTTCCTTCCTGGATCAAATAATCTACAATTACCTTTGCTGATGTTTGATAGGTGAATATATTAGAGGAGTGGGAGAGAATTAGCAAAGGATATATTATGGCGATATAATTGGGTAACAACTAGTGGAGTAGTGGGAGTAAGTGTGGCTGAGCGCCGTCTGCAATATTCAATTACAGCGCTTTGCGTGTCCAATCCCCACTGGCATTGTAATAGTCATACATTTGTTTAGATTATATTTATTACACTGTCAGCTGGTGTAGTTGTTTTCATTATTTACGATTCTTATATAGAAGTAGGAAAAAAGCAGTCTGAAAGGCACACAAACTTGGCAATTTTTCCCTTTAAAAACTTTCCTTTATCCTCTGCCCCCCCTTTCTGGGCAGGTTTTGGCCTGTCCTCCAATCATGAAAGTTTTTAATTCTAATGTTGCATATTCGATCTTTTAAAGTTTACTCGAGTAAAAATTGTAACAACAAATTAAAGAATTTAAATTTGCCGTTGCTGAGAGAATAACATAAAGCTCATATATATAAAAAAAAATCGATTGAGTGAAGAGATTTTCGCTTTGATGTGCTAAATTCGTTAGCTACACAGCATTTTAAGCAGTATCCAGCTCCCTTCATAGTATGCAATTCCTTAGATTCAATAATATACTGTAAATATGAATTAAAATATTACGTAAAAACCGGTCAATCAATTTTCTTCAAACTCGAAAATTTTAGCATCATATTTCATTGTAATTAATATTATGTTGACCACACACACAGACCAATTTCTAAAAACCACTTTTTCTGACTCAGGGGACCTCAAAATATGTATATTCGGTGAAAACTCGATATCGAAAATTTGACGCGGTTCACGTTACTGCTGGTAAGAGGAAGTAAAAAAGAAAATAAGCTAATATAATAGTAGAGAACAGAGTATAACAATTAAACCGTTTTCGATAAAAATCACGGAACTGAAAAAAAAACTCCTTGTAATTTCGGTTGACAGTGATACCCTATCAAAATAAACAAATTACGAGTTTTCAGAGCTTTTGTTGTACGCGCAACACTCTAGTAACCATAAAAACCTATTTCCTTACTCAGGAAATCTCCAGTACTTGTATTTCCTCTCTCAGCCAGCTATCTACAAGTTAAAACTAAAAATTCCATACACTAAGTATGTATTGCCGGATGCCGGAGTGAATAAAAAAGTAGCTACAAACTTAGTGGTCACTCTCTGTGGTGAAGTTTTAGCGAAGTTTATGTTACAGTAGTTCTGTAAAGTGGACATGCTGGCGGCGGCTTTGATATCGACCGGACCTGAGCCCCTCTACCGTAAGAGTGGCGATGGGGGCTGCCCTAACTGACCTTGTACCAGTGATAAGGACAAACTAGTGCTACAATATCATGCGACAGACAACGGACCGCCACCTATTAGTTTTCTTCGCTACCCAATTAGTGTTGATGGATAAAACTATATAAAGAAATTACTATCAATAAAAAAAAAGGAAAAAAATGTTAAGGTCACATAGCGCTATCTAAGATAGCGTGTAAAAATAAAAGGGCTTTTGGATAATATAAAGGTGGGGGATTTGGAGAAAATGGAAAAACTAGGACTTACAAGCATCAAGTAAAAAGTGTTTACCCTTCCCGGAAACGTTAAGGTTGCACTTCACTCCTTATGTTTTTTAAGTCCAAAAGATTTGCTCTAGTGGGAAAGAAAAAAAAGAATTTAGCAAAGCATAGTAACGGTCGTTTAAATTTAAGCATAAATCAAAGATCCCCTAGAACGGACCCATCCACAACGCCTTTAAATAAATTTTCCAGCCTTAAAGTTTGGCTTTACGGCTCTCTATAAAACCCGCACGATTTTCTTCACATTTGTAATTCTAACAATACTTTTAATGTATAGTGACATCAGCGATATTTTTCGTGATAGCTACTTCATTTTATGGTCATCGACCGGTTTCGGGCGTTCGCCCATCACAGGATACCAATAAAGTAGTGTGATAACACAGACTTGCACAGAGCAAAATCAGTTTATTCACAGAGTGTTTAAACTGATTTGCTCTGTGCAAGTCTATGTTAACACCCGAAACCGGTCGATGTTCCCAAAATGAATCACGGAAAATATCTCTGATGGTTTCTAGCACTGCTGACCCAACCACAACAACTATAGTGTTGTAATGTAGTTGATAGAACGGTACATTGCGCTGAAGTGGCACATTAGAGGAGAAGCATAATGTTGCTGCTCCCCCTCGCCCCTAAAATATCAGTTATTTATGTTTGTGGATAGTGTATGAAGTGTAAACAAAAAAAAACCTTGGAGCCATGTTTGAGAAAACTGAACAAAGCCATTCAATAAAGTCTCTCAGTTCCGGATGGTGGATTTTGGCCAAAAATCTTGGTTTAGATGCATGCAGTAGTGGTACCTAAACAGAACACAGAAACTTGAACTTTGCTGCGTTTTTTACTTTCTCTAACTGTTGTTAAGAGGAAGTGTCTAATCGTGTCAAATTTTCGAAATTGAGTTTTCACCGGAAATAGACGTACTGGGGGTCTCCTTAGATGAAAAAGTGGTTTTCAGAAATTGCTGCCTCTCTGTATGTGCGTGTGTTGGTCAGCAAACTCAAAAACGGAAAATCGCAGAATGTCAAACTCTATTTTTTTTATGCTGTATGAGGGAAGCTGGTAACACGTTTTGGGGTCAAAATCGGTCAACGGAAATACTACTTTACTAAAAGGTACATTTATTTATTTTTTTGCAATTTTCCTAAATACGGCCCAATGATTTTTCTTTAATCTTTTGATAAATGAACTACACATACATATAAAGAGCTGCAACTTTTATTTGTAACATTTCTCCTGGAAAATTTAAGGCGTTTTGGTGGATGGAGGGGTGGTGTTATGCTATTCTCTAAAGCGCTATTTTAGTTTATTATACGATTCCATCATGTATGTAATATGAATTAGAATTAAGACACGAGTTTGGAAAAAATTGGTTGACCGGAAGTGCGTTTTTTTGAACAGTTTTTTTTCGTTTTCTGCGATTTTCTCTATAAAAACACCGGTGGATTTCATTAAACTTATTAAACTGCATACAGACACCTAAAACTTCGGTTTGAAATTTTTCCTGAGAAAAATTATTTAAGAGCGATTTTGGAGGAGGGGTAGATTATGCTCTGCTCAAGAAAGTCGTTTCTATAAAGCATAGGTTATCTCATTCATGTAAACTTGAAAACAACTAAACAACTGGTAAGTATTATATGCTAGAACAGAATCAGTCAATTATAACTAGGTAAATCGCAGTAACAGAAAGTGGTGTGAGTGTTTCACACCAGATTTTCCAAGATATTTTGGACAAACAAGCACCGCTACAAACAAGCACCTATTCGGACCCATCGAGTAAAACATGTATTTCCGGTGAAAATCAATTTCCAATATTTGTCACCATCGCAATATTTGCCGCCCTTAGTAGCAGTGAGAGAAAGGAGTGAGAGAAAGTGTAAATAGGTGAATATAATGCAAAAAAAAAAAATCAATTTTTTGTGGTTTTCCGCTAGCGTGCGCTTTTCATTCTCTTTCTCACTCATACAGTCTCTCTCTGCCTGCTCTTTACTGACTTTTTCTGAAAGAACTAATACAACCTCTACCGGATAGGGATGGATGGATGGATGGATATGGATTGGATGAGGACTTTCTTGGATCGTGTCACGACATCATAACGCGCGCTCCTCTGGTACTACCTGGTATGCTTGCCGTTTCACCACTGTTATTATAGTGTAACATATACCCAGGTAGTGGGTCACACAGCCTATGCCAATAGTCCGTCAGTATGTGCCATAGTTTGCCAACAGTATGGTGGATTTGTATGAGCCTGCCAGAAGGCAGCCTTGTTTCATCTATAAATGTAAACTTACTTATATTCAGGTACACTAACTTATTTCTTCCTTTTTTTACCATACAGTTTTTCAAGTATTCTACGATTTTCTTTAAAAGAACCGATAAGCTACAGCTTATTTGAAATATTTCTCCGAGTAAATTCGTTTCATTGGGTGTGAGGTGGGGTTATGTTTTACTTTAAAATGCTATTTTTTGTTTATCATCTAAGTAATATCAATCAGTATTAAGTGTGTTGCCAAAATTTCGAGTTTGAAGAAAATCGGTTGACCGGAAGTGCATTTGTATTGAATAGTTATTTTCATTTTTTTTCCATTAAAAACACGACGGATTTCATTAAAATTGCCCGAAGGCCGGCAGTGCACAAAGAAGACTTCGGGCATCATTGACCCTAGATGTTGACGCACCTTAAATAAAAAAATCTACAATAATTTTATCAATTTTACAAAAAAAAAAATTTTTAATGATTAGATAAAGAAAATTACTAATCAGTGAGAAATGCAAAAGGGAAATAAATTATTTAATAACATGTTTATCATAAACAATTTAGTTCATCATTATTAATGCATACTCCGTTTTTTATCCAATTAACTAAATGCCATTTCGTTCAATATTTAATTTTTTTTCCTGAATGCATGAAACGGATAAATAAAGCAAATCGAAAATCAATAATATCGATCAATGTATATTTATTTTCTTTAAAAATATGAGCACAGTTTACAAGTAATATATGTACGAGTTTATATACATAACTGTTTGATCCATTTTTGTGGTCCTTAATTTCTGTTTCAATATTCACAAGGCCTTAAAAATTATTTGTGTACTTTCCTGTCTAGTTATTTATCGATTTTCTTCTTCTTTTTTGTCACAGTTTTCATCAAACAAAAAAGAAATGCAAACTCATTGCACTTTATCTTTTCGTTGCTAATATTATGTTTTGCTCATGTTCTTAGCGAAATTTTGCTACCTCCGGAATGACGAATATCTCTCATGTCGATTTGATTGATTTATGAGAACCAAGTAGTGCATATTCATCAACAATCTTTTATGTGACCCAGTTCCATCTAATGCCTTTAGTGCGGCCTGATTATTCGAGTAGTTTGAAGTTCTTCTGGCTAATTTGAGTTCTTATTCTTAAGGTGAACAGTGTCGCTTAAAATAGGAAGGATTTCAGCCAGAAAGGCTGAAAAGATGCTTCCAGGAGATACAATAATACCAAAGATAACGTTCCCTACAAAGACGTCTTGGAGCCAGCTGTTTAATCCATAAAGTATATAAATTGAATTTGTGTAAATATAAAATAAAGTATTAGGATAAGAAGAAAAAAGTTTAAATAATAGTACTAAGTTAAGAAGAAAAAAAAAAAGGATAAGATTTGGCTGAAATATCCACCCTGTAGCACACCCGCCCTACATCCTTGAAGATTAATTCTACAATTTCTATTGATAACTTTAATGAATCCAATCTAGATTATAGTTTGTTCGAGTTAATGAAATTATCGATCAACGATGTGACCTGCAAAAAAAAAAGAAGCAAAAAAAATGAATTCGAAAAAAGTTTTATAGAAAATTTGCGTGTCATGTTTTAGGTGACATTGTTTGGGGTGGGGGGACTTTATTATGACTGTAGTTGGTTTAAAATTGCACCGCTAGGAAATGGTATCTGTGCCTAGATTCTAGATCTTCAAGGCGATCTATCAACATTGACCTAAATAAAGGAAAATTAAAATAGACCATCTAATAAATATTTTTGCATGACTATACTGACAGGAGAAATTTTCTTTTAGTATAATAGATTTTAATATTGGCTACATTTTTGAAGTAAGTGTTATGAAGAGCGCGCTGTTTACCAATTTAAAGTGTTCCTCTCTTAAATGAATCCCTTATCTACCTTTACAGATTTACACATACAATTTACCAGAAATCATTTTCTGGTTATCATTAATGTCAAATTAACGTCAGGTTATCACTATCTCATTGTTTTTTTTATTTATTTCCTTTAGATAAGGAATTATGGTATTTAGGAAGTGATACTCAGTGATAAATCAGTGCCCGTTAATGATTTGTTTAATATAATAAGTTAAAAATTTAATGGGATACAAAAATCAAAGTGTTTAAAAGAGTATTGTTGCCACTTCTGTAACATTTTTAAAAAAAAATTATCATTTAAAGTTATGGTATGTACATAATATTTACTTTAATGTGCATTTACTTCCGATTTATTCTTCACCTCGTGTTAAAAGAAGTAAATTAATCGATACCAGAGAGAAAATTTTTACTTCAACCAGTTAGGAAATAATTTGCAAACTTTCCCTTAAGTGAAATTTACGAAATTCATGACAAATTTACAAATTTATAGACATCAATAATTTGATATTTCCGGTTAATTAGCGTGAGAGAGGGGATTGGAATTTTGCTCAGATTTCTATAACCTGAAAGTGATGTTTTACTGTTGGAATGTTTATTTGGAATAGAACGTTTGTTTGAAAAATTTATTTTTCGTATTTATTCTGGTGGAAAAGGGGGGGGGCAGGAGTTACAAAGTTAAATTTTCCTTTAAAAGCCACCTACTTAATATTTAAGATTCATTAAAAACGATGATGAAATTGTGGTTTGAAGAAAAATCAAGTAAACCGGAATGAGAAATTTTATTTATTTTTTCAAAAGCGTCTCCATAGATTTTTTTTGCAATATATTCTAGAAAAATTTATTTTAGTAGGGAGGGAGTTGTTTGGGTTTCTGTCAAGTTTTCAAAGTGGAATTTTCACTGGAAATACTTTATTTGAGGTACTCTGAATATGAAAAAACTTCCTTTTTGGAAATGATCTATATGTGTGTGTGTGTGTGTGTGAGAGAGTGGTATACGTATCTTTATCTTTATCTCTTACTCCATTAAGAGGGGGGAATCGTTGCGACTGAATATTGTCAGTTTTTCGAAATTGCGTTTTCACCGGAAATAATGTTTGTGAATATAGTATTCAGTTTGTTTTGTTTTCGCGATATTCTTGAAAACGGCCCCAACAGTTTTTTCATTTAAGAGGTGTTCTGAGTGCTGTGTGTGTGTGTGAGACGTTTTAGGTTTTACTCTGAAGTGTGATTTCTATTTATTCACAAGTCAAACTTACACTAGATTTTTTTTCCTTGGCAGGGGTACCCCTAATGTAAACGGTAGAACATTTTCAGAGCTATATCAATTTTTTTTTAATTTGTTATTTACTATTTAGGTGGAAAATAAAAAAAAAAGACTCCATAATGAATTTTAAAAAAATAATTATTGGAAGTCAATATTATTTTTTAAGAATTTAATAAAGTTATCGTACAATAATAAATTATCGCTTTTGCATCAGCAAACTGAAATCAGTTACAGGCGTTGGAGAACACAAAACCGCCCACCGATTCTGCCCTCTATGGTACACGAAAGCAAATACTGTAAAAATGGAATGGCGCCAAGTTTGGATTGGGTGAGTGTGTGTGTGTGTGAACAAAAAAAAAAAAATAATCGCGCAAAGCTGGAACTTGTCATATTTCGTTCAGTATCCCCACCATTTGGGACGGACCAGAAGGGTTCTTTCAAAAATTAGTTTTCCCAGGAAAGTGATTCAAATAAAAGTGTATAATGTATTATTTACATAGTATACCAAGTTTAAAGAAAATCGTTGGAGCCGTTTTTTAGAAAATTGCAATAAACTGAAAAAAAGAAAATGTAGTAAAGTCGCATATCTGGTTGATGGATTTTGCGTGAAACTTTCGTGTATGATGCGGTGATAGTAGCAAAACTGAATCTCAAGCTCAAGCTTCCCGCGATTTTGCGTTTTTCAGATATTTTGTTCTCTCTCTCTCACGCGCACACACACACACACACACACACACGTATGTGTCCATTCGCTAGGAATATTTTGTTTGCACTCAGAAGACATCAAAACATGAATTCTTTGAATTTCGGAAATTTGTTACAACCACACTCATAAAGTGAAAGTAAAAATTGATCAAATAGAATTGTGTGGGATTTACCATAATGTGAAAGTCATGTGTTGTTTCGCAACAGATTGTTAAACACAGATAAGGTTGGGTGTTATCTATTAACAAAGTTAAAAATATCGTAAAAATTCGTTATTTCAACATCTGAACAGTCAACTTATTTGTATAGTAATTTTTCAAATACTATTAAAATAAATAATGATTAAATTAATTTTGCTTTTATCTTTTCCCGCCATCGCTTTATGTAATGGAATTTGGTTTTTATTGATCGTAAATGATAAATAAATTGTTGATGCTATTGATGTTATATAACAAATGTTATTGGATTTGTCCAGATTTCGCGTATTTTTTTTTTCAATGAAATTGCAATATTTCCGTGCAATAGTTTTCAACACAGTTACCTGTCAGAGTAATTTCCTGAATGGCGTTTTCCTTTTTACTTCTACACCGAGTTTTCACCGGAAATATACACGTTTTCAGATCAAATTTGAGGGATTCGTTTTGTTAGAGACGCGCGCTCTTCACTTCCGTACCTGCTTGGGTTTGTAGGTTAGTACTTGTCTCCCCCCACCACACCACCTATATATTTACATTAGGGCAAATGAGTAAAATGTAGAGGTTAAAGAAATTTTGTCCTTTTTAAGTGATTGTATTCACAGGAGTAAGAGGAAGTCGTGTGATGGTTTCACAGCAGTATTTTTTTAATTTTACGTTCTCCCACCTATTTAATATTGAAGTGAATGTGAAGGCAATTTGTTATTTATAAGTATGTAAACTCCAAGAGGAAGTCATTTTGAACACTAGAATTTTTGCCGTATTTGTGGACCGTAAAAAAATATAAATATTAAGTATGTCTTTAAACTCTTTTCATATTTTTCATCAGTTTTTCAAATTGAATTTATGAACATCTAATGAGCCAATAAAACAAAAAGTAATTTACAGAAACATGTTGACCTTAAATTGTAATTCGTTTATCAAAAGTACAAATAAAGCAATTACCTTATCTTTTATTCACATCTTGCTTTAACAATGTAGTTTTCTAAATTTCTTTGATAGGTAATTTGTATGAATACGTAGGGTTTTTTTTTTTTTTTCATTTAAATTGGCCTTAAATTTAACAAAATTGATGGTAATTTTCTAATAAATAATGCAGTAAGTCATACGTGTAGAATTGGGTCTATTAGCAGTTGTGTACCACTTTCAATATGCTTTCTCTCTCTCTCTCTCTCACACACACACACACACACACACACACACACACACACACCCTCTCCCTCTCTCCCTCTCACTGCGCCTAAGAGAAAGTATGCGATCATACTAAATTTGCGAAATTGAATTTGTCACCGGAAATACATATGTTTTTAGCAAATGGGCTTTTCGTATATTTCAATGTGTCTCAAAATCTTTCAAAACCTAAGCATCACAGAAATCTCAAAATTGACGGTTCAGTTTTTGGTAGGTACCAACATCAGCATTCATTCCGACTTGAACGTTTCAGTCCAAAGTCCGTCAATGGAAAAAGTGCAAAGTTTACTGAATGATTATTTTTTTGTTTTCCAAAATTTTTGCGCAGATTTATCCGAAGCGGCACGAGAATTTGTTTTGTTTTTAATAGAAAAAGTGTTATTTTTTGAAGATTTGTGGATAAGCGATGAACTCACGTTTACCTAAAGTGTTATTTCCATTTACCTAAAGAGTAACATACGGTTCCATTAAGTATTTCTTAACTCATAACTCAAAGAGAATTTGAATATTTTAAACAAATATCAAGTTTGAAAAAATTGGTTAAGCGGAAGTGCTACCTTTAGAAAATGTTTTCTTTTTCTTTTTCGCTGTTTTCTCGAAAACCGTCTCTTGAAACTTAGAGTTAGTATTGCATAAGTGACAGAAATAGAGTTTTCACCGGAGAGGTTACCTTTTGTGAAATTCTCTTAGGACGAAAAAATGGGTTTTTAGAAATTGGTCGTATGTATTGCGTGTTTTGTGTGGTCAGCGTAACTGCCAGCACAACTACTGAGTTTAAAAGTACGGTTTTTAAAAAATTGTCTGCGTAGATGTTTACCAACTGAACACCATAGATCAAAAACGAAAAATCGCAGAAAGTCAAATATGGTATTCTATTTGGATATCACCATGCGGAATCTGGGCAGGAAGTTATCTGTCCAAATTCCTCAATGTGAAGTACTCGAAAATCGCTCCAACACTTATTGTTCTTAAATTTGGTGTATCAACTATACGTATAGAGAGAAACAACTTTTTTAAACATTTCTGCGGGAAAATTCACTTATGTACGTTTAAGGGACTGTTAGGGATGACTAGTGGGATAATGTTTGCCTCTAATAAAATGGTATTTTAGGTTATTTATGCGATTCTATCGCCTAAATAATGAATTAAATGTGTTGCCAAAATTCTGAGTTTTGAGAAAACGGTTGACTGGAAGTGCGTTTTTACTGAAGTTATTTATTTTGCTACGATTTTATCCATACAACACTTTTTTTGGGAACTTTTTCCCGAGAAAGTTCAGTTAAAGACGTTTGGAGTAAGGGGGAGTGTATGGTTTCATCAAAAAAGTCATTTTATTAAGATTAGATTCTCTAATTACAAGCAAATATTTGGTAAAAATTATAAGTTGAAGAAAATTTGATAGATGACTTACAGGTTTCGTACGACAAATCGAAGGAAATTATTTTAATAATATTACCAGACGTTTAATGTCCTGAGATGTAATTATGGCCATGATTAAATATTTGATTTTGTTGTTTTCCTTGAATGTCAAACACAGTCTGTATTTATTAAAGAAAACTCTCCATGTACATATGTCCATATTATGGTCTGTTATATAAAATCTGTTTTAAATAAATAACAGATACGATATATACAGTACATATTTACTTTTTTCTTTTCTGAATCACATCCATACAACATGATTTCTTATTTATATTAAGATTAATTCATGATAGTTCTCCAGTAAACCACCAGTGATAGAAAAAAACTTGATTGGTTAACATAATATATAGGCGGATTAGTTTCACACTTTTGTATTCCAAAGAGTGAAGGTTATATTATTGTGGTTAGGCTCTTTTATTTTAGACATGGTAGTTACTTACATCATCGATCATGAACGACATCAACAAGACATTAACAATAACAAAACTAGTGTACTGTCTAAATTATCAAATTATATAAAGTTAGGTTTATTATGGGAACATGAACCACAGTTTGGTTTGAAATTGACATCAGTGAAAACATTCATTATGGTTAGAGCTACTGAAGAAATTCCTCAATGTGTTTGGTCAATTCCAGAAAGTAATAATCAACAAAATTTATTACAGGTAACGAATTAATTATATATATTTTTTTTTTTCTTTAGTGATCTTTTTTTTCCGTTCGTTTCTAATAGGTAGTTGGGTGCTATGTAGGTTAGGTTCATCTTCAAGGTGGAAATTTAATAGTTTTAATGTTAAAAAGTGTTTCATCGATTCAAACCAAGTTCTTAGGTTTTTCTTTTTTGTAGAATAAGAATTTTGTGAACTCTTTTATTATGACATATTTATATCCCATTTTTCCATGACTCATAATCAATTGTCATACTTTTTATTCCTTTCTTCTTTCAGAATTTTGAAACCCAGTTCGAAAATATTAGGTAAATCAGTAAATATCTTTTTGAGATGGAAGTTTACTAATGTTACTTCATAATATTCTTTCATTAGAGTTTTTTTTTTTTTTTAATAAAAACCTTAACTCAGAATTTAATGGAATCGTTCTTATGCCAAAAATCATTTACTCTCATGTTATTCTGTGATACTATTTCCTCCGCCATTAGCTTATTGAGGAAAAACACAAGTATGATGTTTCACTTCTTCTTTTTTTTTTAAATAAGTTAACTGTTATCTATATTTTTAGAAATATCAAACTAAGATTTTGAAGTTTTTTTTTAACTAGTCCCTCTTGCTAATAATGTATTTTTCATCTTTTCCCAATGTTCTTCTTTCAAAAATTGGATGGCGATTTTCCTTCAAAATTGACATAGTCACTAAGAAAGTAAATGATAGTGATCTACAATTTTACTTAAAATATTTTTATGGAAAAATTCATTTTTGTAGTTCTTTCTTTTTGCGAGGGGGCTGGGACTTAGGCATTCATATTGTATGTTATTTCTTTAAATTGTAGTTTCTCTACATGATTCAGTGTTTTGCAAAAATTCCAAGATTAAAACAATCGGTCAGTTCTCAGCAGAGTGTACCACTTTACTTTAGTGAATTTTCGGAACTCAACTTTATCGATTTTCCATTATTTTTTGTTGATATTTTTAACTTTCTCTAACTACTGTCAGATTTCCGAAATTGAGTTTTCACCGGAAATACACGTTTGAGGCCCCTTGAGTCCAAAAAAAACTGGTTTTTAGAAAATAGTCTGAATCTGTGTGTGGGTGTGCGTGCGCGCGCGTTTGGCATGTGTGTGAAGAGAATATCTCAAAAACAAAAAGTTGTAGGAAACTCAAACTTGGTATCCTGTTTACCGCATCAGACACGAAGATTTCGGGCAAATTCCATCAACCGTAAGTGCCACTTTACTGAATGTTTTTTTTTCAGTTTTTGTGATTTTCTCAAAAACTGCTCCAACAATTTTCTTTGAACTTAATATATCAGTTACACATACACAAATAGCTACTACTTCGATTGAAACATTTCCCCGGACAAAATTTTAAGGGCACTGTTGGGAGAGGAGTAGGGTTATGGTTCTCTATAAAGTGCTATTTCAGTTTATTACACACAATTCTATCGTCTAAATAATATTAATTAGAATTAAAAATGTTGTCGAAATCCCGAGTTTGAAGAAAATCGGATGACCGGAAGTACGACTTTACTGAATAGGTTTTTCAGTTTTTTTGTGATTTTTCTCCATAAAAATGCCGACGGTTTTAAACAATAAAAATTGTAAGTGTGAAGAAAGTTTGCCATTTTGCAATAAGAGAAAGTCGTGTGAGTGTTTCACACCAGATTTTTTTTTTTTGAAGTTCGCGTTAAGGGAATTCTGGGGGGAACATTATGACTTTAGGCGCACCATCAGGTATTTTTTGTTCGATCACCTACAATATTGTTGAGATCAGAGTTTCTGAACCTTTTAACTCAGTGGCCTAGCCCAAAGAGGGTCTGGCATTTGTGCAGAGCGCTCCTTGCATTTTTTATTATTATTATGGTCCTGCTGACCGATGAAAAAAAAAAGTTTTTTAAAAATCAGGTTCTATCCTCAAAAATCAAGTGAGAGACGTCAAGTTCTGTTAATTACACAATAATCAGGCGATTGCGTGATTGTCTGAGCAAATAATTTACCCTACTGAAGCTGGGAACGCTTCCAGTAATCTCATACAACAATGAAATATAAAGAGTATTCACGTGGCCGCAGAAATTTGCAGAATATGCTAGAAGTGCTCCATGTACATTTGACGCTGCATTATTTCGCAGTTTCTGCATTATATTTTTGTTTTTCTGTCACCTTCCTTATATGTGACATCAATGGTCGCAGTACAGAACCCTCAGAAAAAAAAATGTGACATTCACTGTAAATACTTCATGCAACAGTTTGCTTTCTTCTATGACCTAGTCTCGCGCATTAGTCCTCCATTTACGCGATTTCTCTTACCTGCGTTAGGTTCCCCTAAAGTCCAAAACTCGAAACAACTACAAATTTAGTAAAAGTTTTCAAAAATTGAAGCTGTGAGAATTGAAGCTTTAAGAAAAAGTCATATAAATTTATTCCATCGAAATTTTTGTTTTTATTTATTTATTTTATTGATTTATTCAGTTTAAAAAAAATTATTCATAAGAAATATTGGAATTTATACTTAACAGTTATTATAAAAAGAAAGTATTTGCCCAGTTTTTATGAACAATACTAAGAAATAAAATTAATTAAAAATTAAATTAATTAATTAATTAATTAAAAATAAATTCTTTTAAAATTAATTAAAAATAACAATTATTACAGTTATTTTGTAATTAAATATTTTTTAATTCTCAATAACAAACTAAACGAAAAGTTAAACATTGAACTGTGACAATGTATGTGGTTAATTGTACAGAACCCGGGTGTTTTGTTTGTTAACACTTTGTTAGCTGTTCCTATCTGATGTCCTGTTAAAACTGTTAAATAGAATCACTACACTACTCATCTTCTACTCAGGTCATCTAGGAGTATTGTATCACATCTAGTCTGGACAAGTATAATACAATAGTTTGTTTATGGGTCGGATCATTAAATCTCTTATTAAGTATTGATCCACTTCATTACTCCTCCCACTATGTGGATAGAATTGTGTAAAGTAAACTAAAATTGTAACTTTTGTGGTGTAGATTTATGGCTGTTTTATACCTTATTTAGTTTTATAAAATGATATTAGTAATGACGTACCTTAAAAAACTGGTTTCAAATTTTTAATATTTATAACAACTCTCTATTATAAGGTTGGTAAATCTCAATTTGCTGGACAAGTATAATAATTTTTTTATATGTACAATAAATTTTTTTACGTATTGTAAATTTCAGATTGTAATAATTCAAAAAAAGATTATTCCCTTGATCATGGCACGTGCAGTGTTGAAACGTCGGGATATAAGAATGTAAATTCTTTCTAGAAAAAAATAATTAAGGCGGTAACTAAGGTTCATTACTAATATCATTTTATAAAACTAAACTAAAAAAGTAACACTTATAAGAAAACATTTCACGCGACCGTGTCAAATTTTCTATATCGAGTTTTCACCAGATATATATATACCTATTTTGAGGTCCGCCTGAGTCCAAAAAAGTTTTTTTTATTTATTTTTAAATAACTGGTCTGTGTGTGTGTGTCTGCCTTAAGAAAATTTTTCATGATCGCATAAAAAAAAACCACATTATTCTTGAGTGATTTACATTGAAGTGAAGAACAGACATGCTATTCAAGTGAATACATTAACACTGATATTACTTCATTTAACACTCCGCTGTTCATAAGGCCAAGGTAACATCTCTCTGGCCTGATCAATTGTATCGATTTACCGTTTAGTTTAATTAGTGCTGAAGGTAGAGAGAATCGTTTTATTTAATAACCCCGTTGGGAGACTGTAGCTGCAGCAAAATTAAAAAACTTTAATTAAAAGAACAAAAAGTTAGTGTGCAACATTCAGTCTTTCTCTGGCTGCAGTTAAAACATTTATATATAACAAGATTTTTTTTTTAACTTTAAATTTTACTCATTTGTCCTAACATAGATAATAGTACCCAAGCAGGAAGTAGACGTGATTACATTGTAGTCCAGAAGAGAGCGCTAATAACATTAAATCAAATAATTATTGAACTTTAACGCCACACATTTTACCAATTAATTGTAAATTAATATTGTATGCAGGTGCTAAGAATCATACATTGCACTGAAGTGGTAACTTGGAGAAAAGCTCAACGCTACTATTCCACCCGAAACCCCCTAAAAACCCAATTTTCCAGGAAAATGATTCAAATAAAAGTGATAGATATTTATTCAAATACATAATATATCAAGTTTTAAGAAAATCGTGAAAAACGGAAGGAAAAAATCCGGTAATTCGATGGATTTGGCGAAAAATTTGATTGTTAGTCGCGGTGGTACTACCATAACGGAATACCGAGTTTGAGCTTCCTGAGTTTCATGGTTGTTGTGGGTTGGTTCCGCAGAGCTGGAAAGCATCACAGATATTTTCGTTTTTGTGATAATTTGTTCATTTTTGACACACACACACAAACTATTCGCCGAATACATTTTTTTCATACTCAGGTGACCTCAAAACATGTATTTCCGGTGAAAACTCAATTTGACGTGATCGCAATACTTCCTGTTAACAGGGAATAAGAAAAAGTACAAAAATGGTATTTAATACAATTTTTCTTAATACTATAATCTCTTAGCTCCTCTATATAAATTTAATCCATACTTAGGCTTTTGACATTTGAATGTAGGGCGGAAATAGATGGCATTATTACAATACCGATATTGATGGACGCTGCAGATTCTCTTCTGATGATTGTCATTGCCTGCCACATTCCTGGGAGGAGGGTTCTCAGAATATTGCTATCTTTAGCTTCCTCCTCATCTCTGAGCTCTTTTTTGGGTGACGGAGACCGGTCACTTACCCCACAAAAAAAATTCTGGCTCCCATGATCGGGATTGCTGCATCTTCCCTTGCCAGATTTCAGGCATATCATTCCCTCCCTCGCCAAAAGTGGATAAAATAAACTCTTATTATTTCTGTCCAGATCATTGAATTTGCCCGAAACATTCCCAAATATTTTACGAACGATTAATCCACTAACTCTGCGCTTTCGTGGCGGCATGAGAATAGGATCCTTTTACAAAGCTTCGAATTCGACATTTGGTCTTCTCTAAATATTGTGTTCGAATAACATTTGAATCTGACTTTTGTGGCTTTAGAAGAATACGGCTTTGGAGGAGAGGCTTTTGTGAGAAAAGAAGTATCAATTTGACGCTACAATTCTTCTTCCTATTTCTTTTGTTTCTCTTACATAACTGAGACGAAATCCTCCGCCCATGCAATTGCATATCCTCCAAAAACAATTTTGACTTTCTAGTTCTTCCTGAGATGAAATGAGTGCCCAAAATAGTTTCCCTTATTGAGTATGTGGTTGGATCCACACTGCTAGATGACATTGGAATTTTATCCGCTTTTGGTTCCTGACAGATTTGGATTCTCATCCATCATCAGAGTATGATTATGAAGTTCGTAGTTACTGTGACACACCACAGTTATAGGAAGTGTAGTGTGTGGTAGAAACTTAAAGTGATGAAGTCAATACTCTACCCGAACTTGTTATATTATAACCCTGGCCATTGGATTAGAGTCTGAAACCTGTCAAGGACCAACAGAAAGAAGCATGAATGCTACGACGGATAAAATCCCAATTTATTTAATATTTAATTCTTTTTTCTAATAAGTTAATAAGTTAAGGCTCATAAATTTAGTTCATGTCATTAGACAAGAAAAACAGTTTACACACAAAGGCCGAGATAGAGCCCCCCTAAATTTCCTTTGTTGGTACTACTACCATTGTTACTGTTATTATACTACTAACTGTAATAAAATAATAGCAACACCTACAGGAGCGCTGTTATTAGTCTAGTGGACGCCGTGTTAAATAAAACACGTCCAGTTGTTCCAGTCAGAGACTGGCCACTCTTTAACATCCCACCCACTAACTTACTGACACGCACACTGTTAATAGATAAACCAATAAACAGGACTCTCTCGGTACACTACTGTTCTTGGTCCTTTAACACTTAACAACAGTTTTGCCTTTCATATATATATAATCTCTTTTATTTTCACTTCGCACTTGTTATTTTATTGTAAACACACCTTTATTTGAGTTTTATTTTTTTGCCAACACAATCACGGATACCTTGATAGCGGTATGTATAACCTATATGTGAGTTGTAACCTACCTCTTACTTTATTTATTATTTACTTTTACATTGAAGTGTCCGGCCCCCATATACAATGCCGGACAAAAATAATTGAACAGGTTTAATGATAATCAAAAGTCATGGTTATTTAACTAAGAAATTAAATAAATAAAAAATGTATGGAATATTTTAATTTAATCGGACTAATTTAAAAGTAGTATTATTAGTTGTAATGACTAATATATAACAGACTTTTTATCATTTAATGAAGATTACTCGAATTTTAGATTAGACAAAATTATGTGGGCACTTAGAACATACAATATGAGTAATTTGTATTAAGTGGTTTATCCTCTTGATTTTATTACAGCATCTTAATCGTCATGCTTCTAAGATAATTTTTGATCAATTTGTTTATATTTAATTGCAATTCCTTTAAAGAAGATTGATCATTATGACTTACTCTAGTGGAATTTTTGAATCCAAAAATACATCTTGGTGAAGAACGGAGTGCTACACACTTACTACAAGATACTATAGGTTAGAGAGGTACCAGTGAGCCGGCACAAAGTGCGGAATCCTGTAGCATATTATGGAACTTATTAGGTTCAGAAATTGCACTAGAATAACATCGTAATAGACTATACTTTTACAGGAATTGCAATTGAAAGTATAAACAAAGTAATCTTCAGAAACTTGTGGAAAATATGCCATGGCGATTAAAAGCCATAATAAAATCAAGGGGATATACAGCACTAAATATTAGTTACTAATTATTGTCAACTCAATTTTGTCTCATCTACAATTGCAGGCTTACCATAAAGTGTCATTTCCTCATACTATGTGACCCTTAATAAGAATTAAATGTGTTGCCAGAATCCCGAGTTTGAAGAAATTGGTAGAACGGAAGTGCAACTTTACTAATCAGTATTTCCGTCAGTTTGCTGTGATTTTCTCAGTGTGAACATATCATCAGTTTAAACTGGGTTAAATTCTAACTACACATGTATCATATTTTTTTGATACATTTTGTCGAATAAGTAGATTTTATAAGTAAATTGCAGTAAAAGAAAGTTGTCTGTGTGTGTTTCTTACCAGATTTTTCCCTCTATCTGTTCTAAACGCCTTATTCGCTCGCAGTATAGCCTTTTTTAGTAAACAGGAATAGAAGAAGAAGGAAGCTGATAAAGGAGCACTCATTCCAGGTTAACAAGGGTAACCTTCGTGTTGTGCCCCCAATCAAATAATAACTAATTTGTTTAAAGTAATAAACAGTGGAATTTGATCTAAAGAAATGTCTGGTGTGAAACATTCATACGACTTTCTCCTAATGCAGTCTGCATAGTCAGTCTATAATTGACAAATTTTCTTCAAGCTTATAATTTTTGCTATATGTTATACTTCAATTATATGTCATAGGGAGAATCTAAACTTAATAAAATTACTTTTTAGAGGAGAGCATAACCTCCCCGTTCTCTAAAAACTTCTTAAGTTCCCAACAAACGTCATAGGACTCATGTTCATAGTTAGTATAACAAATTTAATGAAATTCTTCTGGTGTTTTTAATAGAGAACATCGCAGAAAACTGTAAAAAAAAAAAAAAAAAAGCACTTCCGGTTAACCTATTCTTCAAACACGGAATTTTGAATTTTGGCAACATATTTTAATTCTAATTAATATTATTCAGATGTAGGAATTGTAAAATAAACTAAAATACCACTTCAGAGGAAAACATTACGCTCATCCGCCCCCCTTCCAAAGCCTCCTTAAATGAACTTTCCCGAAGAAATGTTTAAATAAAAGTTGCAGCTCTTCAGAAAGTGAAAAAAAAAATCTATTCAGTAAAGGAATTCTACTTCCGGTTAAAGAGTTTTCCGGATAAGATACCTAGATATCATTGAACGGATTGTCATATTTGAATTTTCTGCGATTTTTCGTTTCTAAACCATGCTGTTCACACATACATACCATTTTCTAAAAACGACTTTTTTGGACTTGGCGTGTATTTCCAGAGAAAACTTAAGATATCGAAAATTTGACACGGTTGCATTATTTGCTCTTACAGCAGTAAGAGAAAGTAATCTGATCTCTATTTGAAACTCTTTAATGATTAGATTAGGAGCATTAAGTGATTTGGAAATACCGTAATATTAGGTCTAGAATAGAAATACAATCTATAATAACTAGCTTAATATAATATTGAATAGAACCTTCATTGCATGAAACTATAGCCTTTAATAGAATTATCAATTTAAGGCATTTTATTGTGTGTCCGAGTTAACCACCATAATAACTAAAACAATGGTGTAGTAGTTGTGCAATGACTGTACCATTGTATGTGTAGGTAATTGTAACTGATACCATTGTTATTAGTATTTCAGACACGTGATCACAACCACTTTACATTAATTTCTTTTACAAAGTCTATTACCTATTTTACTACTCTTATTACCTAGTTTAATATACGTGTCGTCAGTTAATATTTTGGTTGCCCATTATTGCTTCTTTTTTTGGTTGTTGTTTCTAAGAAGAGATGTCAAACTTTCGAAATTGCTAGAAGTTCAGCAAAGGAATTTGTTTAGTTAGCACATCGCATCTGACACAAAGTTCGAAACAAAAGTGTGACTCCGGAATGGACGAGTTTGTTCACTTTTATCCGATTATCCCGAAATTGGCTCCAATTTTTACTTTTTCTTACTCCAGGATTGTGCCAAATTTTTGAAATATGACAAAATTATAAGTTGGAAATAAATTTGTCCAATATTCGTTTGTTTTCTCAAATATAAATAATAATTTATCGATTTTAATAATTATTGCACTCATTACAATTTGTCAGTCACTAACTGCTAATTACTTTTTATAACTTATCTATTGTAAATTGTTGAATACTTTCCATTATTGACAAGGCATCATCATAGACTTAATCACTAAAAAGTGGCCGAGTGACATATCTACTGATCCACCGACAGTTCACTGACATGGACTTTTTTGTTCTGTTTTATTTATTTCTTACGTTGCAAAATGCTAATGAAGCTGTGCGCAAATTATAAACTGAACTTTTGTGTTCTAAAGTAGAGCAAAAGCTTCCACGCAATTACTTGCTGCTATCCTTTGTGAACAAACAGCAGAAGCTTTTTTTAAAAAAAATAATAAAATACGACCAAGAAATGAGTAATACAATTTTTTTTCATTGTTTTTTATTTGATTAAGGTCACTATTTTGTGAAGATAACAGCAGGAGTTGCTTGGAAATCGTCTGAAGATTCGCGTGATTCATAGTTCATCCAAAGTCCTGGGTCACGGGCGACTATTATTAGCCAGCTGGTGACCGTTCCATATTCCGTTTCTGAAATTAATTTATTTTTATTATGTATGCAATGCCTTATTACTATTATTATTGCATTACCTAATTATATTATTTGATTATTTAATGACTGGTTGATCTTTAAGATTCTAATTTTATTATCATTGCTGATAAATTAATGACGTGGTTAGATAAGAAAGTTTATAAAATCAAAACGAGGATTAAGATTCACAATTTATTGCTTAGTAGTTATATTTATTGGTTTGAAGCTGGTTGCAGCAAATATGCGTTAAAAATAAATTATTATGCCTTAAAAAGTAGTAGCATTATTAATTTATTTTTATTTATTATCATTGCAATATTATTTACTCAAAATAACCTTGAAGAAATAATTACCTCTATTGTATAAATTCAATTCTATCAATAATAACAAAAAGAAAATTCACCCTCTTCATTTTGCTTTGTTTTATAGCCACCGGAAAACGAACTCCAAAAAGTTGGCGAACGTGTAATGTCAGAACATGAGTTGAGAGTACAGCGATCGCTGCAAAGGCTTCATGTTCCCGATTGGTATAAGAATAGTCAAGTACCTGTGCAAGGATTCTTGTTGAAACGACACTCAGAAGGCGGTGGCGGAGGCGGTAGTGGTGTACCAACTTCCGGCTGGCAAGGGCTTTCATCCAAGACTACATCCTTATCCAGTTTAGGTTCAAATCAAGCGGCCACGCCTCGCAGTCCCTCAGGACCAGGTAAAAAAGAGTTCTGTTTATTAATTTAATATGGTGTATTAAAAATCTGGGCGTTTTTTCTTTCATTTAGTTGAATGAACTTTTATATAAACATAGCGTTGATATTGATCACTTTGATCACTTCATACTGATTACTTGACATTCACATTTCAGTATGTAACAATACTTAGTCGAGTTTTGACCGTATGAGTGAATTAAATTTTGAAATTCGGGTGATATTGAAGCACTATTTTAAAAAAGACTTTACAGCAGTTATAACTCGAGAAATTTGTAAAGTTGAGGGAGCCAATGCTTTGTCAATTCGTGCTGCACAGTATTGGTTTAAAAATTTCACTGAAGGAGATATGAACCTAAGAAAGACATTAGTGGTTGGTGCCCTTGACCCAACTGTTTTAAGATAAGTTGTAGATTTGGAGATCCTCGAACAAGCACTAGGAAACTTGCAGGCAGGTTAGTACTGTCTCATTCTACCATAAATAGGCGCATTGGAATGGTACCTCAAAGCTGTAGAACTAACCCCACGAATTGTCACCTCAGCAAAACGCACTTAGGGTTGGATTGTGTTAAACTTTTCTTAAAAATCCAATCAGATAGAATTTCACCCAGTCTTCAGAGGATGTCTTGATGAAAAATGTAATAAACTATAAAGTCGCTCTAATATAGAGTGACATGCCTAGGAGGTTTCTGACCATCAACAGTTATGAAATAGTCTCAAGTGACTTAACTTTCCCTAGACCTTTTATAAACAAACTCCTTCGACCCTTATGACAATTATTTCACTTCGGAGGTGGCACCTCGTCGAATCAGATGTTTCCATCCTTTTTTGTATGATGCTCTCTGAATAAATCAAGTGTTGCGGCATGTAGGCATTAATTTTTCGCTTTTTAAAACTATTATGATTACCCAAATATTGTTACACCTCCAATGTTTCAGCAATAATTTTTTTCTTCAGTTTCTACTAGTTGTCGTTAGTTATAAATCTATTTTTCCGAATGTAACTCAATGGATTGGCCTCTGTTTCCTCCCACAGCCTGTTGAGGCTCCTAGGACAAGTAAATGTAACACTACACTGGCTGGACCCGAATCCAGGACCTCTGCTTCAACATCCTCCGCCTCTTACATTATTTTCCTCATTTTTTACCAACTTGGATGCTCGCCACGATCGTAGGCTCGCCGTCTCTCAAGCCATTTATCCTTCAATGCTTTTACCAGCTCCATAAGTTTTTGGTGCTGTTTGTTGTAGAAGCTCTATTACACTTTACTATTAATGACCAAGATATGGCTGATGTTAGGCCCGGAAAGTCTCTTCTCCTTTCTTCTACCACCGGAGCTCAGTTGTAAGGCAGTTCTCAACTCCATACACTCACCTGTTTCTGTTTCCTAATATTGTTTACTATTTTATTGTTTTGTATTTTTCCCCCGAAAAAAAAATCTCTTGATAGCTATTACTGTTACGGGTGTAGAGGAAGTGGTATAAAGCCAAATCCATTGGACTAAGAAGATCTATTGTGTCTCCCTTGGATGGCTGTATTTGTAGATAGAATATAGTCGCCTTGTAAAGTATACGGTGTCAGTGTGAGATATTATCTGTGATATTGAGCAAATTTTGCTAAACTGAAAGGAATTGCATTCTTTAACTACCTCTGCAGGTTCTGTTGAATGTGGGGGGGGGGGGGATACAAGTTTTCCTTGTTGTTAGATTGATAAATCCTTCAAGAAATTTCTAGTTAGCCCAATTCTTCTCTTAAGGATATTAACAATTGAAAAAAACTAATATAAATTCTTATTTCTGTTAAAACAGGAGTTGTACTGAGTCCCAGCCCGACGCCAAGTGGTCATACATTTTCCAGATGGAGTACCAGCCGGCTGAACTCGAATCCAACATCCACCAGCACGTCTCCATGCGGTTCGGCTAGATCTTCTTTTAATTATCGCCAGCCATATCTTGGCTGGAGATCACAAGAACGTCTTTCTAATCCTAGAACTCCAGCTGAAAGACTTGCTCAGGGCCTATTGCCTACACAAAAACAAGTAAGTGAAAGAGGTGAATTAAATTATTATTAAAAAATATATATATACCAGCTGATTTGTTTTTTAACACAAAGTTCTTTTTGTTTATGTTTTTTAAAACAGCAAAATGTGCCAAATTTGAGTGAAGTGCATAGCTCAATAAAAGAGGTGACCTCGGCGATAGTACATTATGTATCGGGTACCAGAGGTGACGACAGGCTTTCACCTGCCACTTTAGCTAGGCATGATAATCCTTCTTCCAGGTAAGATCTCAAATATTTCATATTCATCCCACTCTTCCTTTTTATTAAATAAATGTCACCTTTATAACCTATCAATTCATAAAGACCAGCACTATATCTGAGTTTTTATAATTAATCCATAAATAGACTTTTAAAGTGAATAGTCCAAGAAAATTTACTATAAAAAAATAAGTTGTAGAATTAATTTCTTCGAGATATAAAAAGAAAACTGTTATTCCTATAATTTTTACTTAGAAAGCGTGAGACCCTACGCAATGCCTTGAGCGGGGCCCCTTAAAAATTAATCTTCAGACCGATATTATTAACATTATAATAATTATTTAACATATATATAAAATTTAGAAAAGCAAGTCAGCCCTATATCCTAGAAACATATACAGAAATATAATACAGCGAAATTTCGGAAACTTGGATATTTTGTTTGTTTTGTTTGAATAATGCCGACTTAAATGGCCTGAATTGGCTATATCTTTTTTTCATGCGAACGTAGTAGAACATAAGAATATTTTGGAAGACCAATCATGAAAAATGGGAGATTTTTCATTCTTCTGTTACGAAAATAATTCATATTTATACGAATATCATAAGTTAATAGATTATATTAGTATGAAAAAAGAGTTAATTTTTTCACTAATAAATTATAATAATATTTTCTTACATTTTAATTTAATATATCGAAATTAATAGGTATACAGTGGTAAAATATGAACTGCCAGTGAAATAGTTGTAAATAGGCAGTTCACAAGCCCATTGCAATATGGGCGAACCGTCGGCTACTAGCATACAACTGGAAACTCAAATGTTTTTCATCCATGAAAATGGCCGTGGAAACCTAAAAAGATCATATAGGTTTCTACTTCTGGAACAAAGACATTTTACTTGTTCATTTACAATTTTGTTTTATATTTATTGTTATTACTTTCAGATTCTTGTCGTGGCGCATGGACGGCTCCACGTAGTCGCGCCTCTCGCGTTTGCCTTGAGCCGGACCCCTGATATTTCTGCTATGAAAGAGAGAGATAGGAAATGTTGTGATCGTATTAAATTTTCTTAATTGATCTTTTACTGGAAATAATTAGTTTTTTCAGGAATGAAGTTTCTTAAGTATGGAAAAAATGTTTTTTAGAGAGAAACTGAACGTATATGTATGTGTGTGTTTGAGGAATTTTATCCCAAAAATGAAAAAAAACATCATAGAAAGCTCAAACTTGTTCCCATCAACGTAACCTGACACGAAAGTTTCGGTCAAAATTCTCAAATGGAGTTTTGTTTTAGTTGTTTTCAGTGTTTCGCTTATTTCTCGAAAACTGCTCCGAAGAATCTCTTTAAACTTTTCATACTAACTAAACACAAGCGTAATCACATATCCGTTTTTAATCAAATATTTCTCTATGAAAATTTAATTTTGTGACCTTAACCTTACACTAATATTTCAGAATTTGGGCCGTTTCTTCAAACTCCACAACAGCCTCTTTAAGTGCTGCTGTGGATATATATAGCATTAACACCTCTGACATTAGGTTTAAAGGATCAGGGACCTGGGGTCACCTGCCTTAAACATTCATTGCGAACTGCGAAAAATCCCATCCTATTTTGTCCCGCCATCTTTGCCATCGTATCTTCCAGAGTAGTTTTTACCTGGCTAGAGAAGGGAACTAACATTTAGTAAAATATCCAACTTTGAAGAAAAGTTGTTTTCTATGCAAACAAACACAGAGAGCTGGGAAAATTGCCGTACGTGAAAACCTTGTAAATTTCATTTCACGCTAGATTTTTCTTTAAGATGATGAATAACTGAAACTGATGATGTAGAATTGTGGTTGTTTTTCTTTCCATTCTATTATTATTTGTAGCCATGAAAGCCTCCTAAGAGGTTTTATTTGTGAGGTTTCCTTAAAGTGATTAAAAGCTGACAGTGCACAATTGTTAGGTTAAAGGATTTGTCTTCAAAATAACTGAAATTCTTTTAATTGAATACTTTGTAGATATTATGAACTTGTGGTTTCATTTCAGAATTATTAAATACACTGCCAAATTTCTTGGTTTGAAGAACATTTGTTTAACTTTAAAACAAACTGAGAGGCCCCCAAAACCCCTCTAAAATTGACCCTTTTTTTGGAAAAAAGTTTCAGTAGTTCAGAAAGTGATCATTGGAAGTGCGACTTTAATTTCAATCAAAATTTGTTTTATTTAGCAAATGTGAGATATATATATATATATATGTGTGTGTGTGTGTGTGTGTGTGAGTGTGTGTTGTGTATTTTTATATTTTTTTGTCATTATTTTAGATCAGGATCACCGCGTGGCAGTACTGGTCGTCTCTGTTGGTTAGAAAGTTCATTTGTTGGGAATCGTCCTTTGGATGTACCGGAAACACCTGTATCATTAACGGCCACGCCGGAACATCAAGGTAGAGGTTCGCAATTGTATCTAAATCTAACTACAACGCATACTCCTGATATTGCCACTGTTAACGGTAAGTCAGCATTATTGAATTTTGTACCCAGTCCATTATTCCTTTAGAAAAATGAAAGAGTGAAACAAAAAATATAATTTAGATTATGTAAAAAAAATAATATAAAACTGAGCAGAAAAATTCCTGTGCCTTCAGATTTTTTTTTTTAAGCATCTTGTATTTTTTTATATTATTTTTCCTTAATTTTAGAACAATAAATTTGGATGCATTTTTTTCTTTTTTTGTTTTAAAGAATAGGGCAAAAATATTAGAGAAATAAGAATTACAGTGTATTTATTAGAAATGCCTTTACAATGTGTTGTTTCTCTTTTGGCTGTACCATGTTTTGTTTTTGTATAAAGCAATTTTTTTTTTTTAATTTAATGTTTATTATTATTACCATTTACCCTTTTTTTTTATTTTTTTTGCTTTATTTATTTATGAGTTTTGTTTCTCTATTTGCAGATACATTATAGCAAGATTTATAGCATTATGGACCAATTGTTTATTTTGAAGATATTTTCATTTTTTCCTCATATTCTTTGACATTATTATTAATATTGTTTTATTTTTTTTTTTTTTTGAGATATTTATATAAGTTATCTCTGCATAAACAATCAATTTGCTTAGATTTTCTGTTTTCTAATTATTTTTTTTGTGTGTAAATATTTTTCTTTTTTAATTCTATTTAAAAAAGAAAGAAAAGTACCCAATAATTCTTGATTGCATTTGAGATTTTAAAACAAATATATTATTTTTGGACGAACCTCTAGAAGAGGGGTGGGTGTGTGATGTGTGTCTTGCTCTGAATGCAGCACCATCAATTTTGCAAAGTAGAGGAATTATAAACACGTTAAATGACATGATTATTACCTGTTTAGTTAAAACTAAAAATCATTCCCTAATTTAATCACATTACTTCTCCATTGAAAGCTTCATTGGATCAACTGGCGGAAGCAAACCCCACAGAAGTTTGTGTCTAAACAGTTGAAGTGATACTAGGATACTAGAAAAAAATGCCCACTTTTCTTTCCACTTTCCATCACATCCTTCCCTAGAAAGGAGACGAGATTTTTTACATGACATTGTCATCTAACTTTTGCAACAGTAATCATAAATAAATGCTCCCCATAGTATACAAGTCTTGGTTCTGTGTTAGCTTCTTTTAAAAGATATTCCGCGCACGGTTTATTACTACCATTTGTATGGATTACTTTAAAATCAGCAAGAAGAGAAAAACCTGACCAAAGGATCCATCTGAGCCAAGAATTCAAGTAAACTTCCGAGCTTCTAGGAATTGTTGGAGCATTATACCATGGCTTACACTGGTCCTTTTATTATGTGTAACAGAATAGAAAGAAAGTTCATTATTTAATCTGTTATTTTAAGAAAACCTTCAGTTAATATATCATGTCGTAAACTGTTTTTTTTAACGTCAAGAATAATAAAAACGATAATCTCACTTTTGCAAATTAAGACGGACACCCTGTTTATTATTTTACAAAAAAAAACATTAGCATTGCCTGTTGTATATTCATATTAAAATGGAATATATTTATACATGGCAGTGTCATAAATATAGACGGAATGTTTTCTTTTTCAGTTATTTTTGCTTCTTTTTTTTTTTGTAGACAAATCCTCCTGGAGGAAAGTTGGTTTTGCTTACTAAATTTTTTGGTTCTCCCCTACCCAAAAATAAATTTAATTCTACATAATGTTTACAAAATAAAAATTGGTCAATAAAAACTTTTAGAAACGAAAATAAAACTCACTTGTAAATAATGTAATTATTCATATTTTTTTTGACTCTTTATTTTGAAATAATGATAATTATTAATTTAAAAAAATAAGTAATAAATTTGACAATAACATTTTATTTAATGTTGTTCTCATTAGAATATTTAATATATATATAATATAGAATTATAATGTACTGTGCCTTATTCCATTTATTATTTTTATGTTTATATAATTTCTTCCCTTTATTATTTTTTGCCGTAATGTTCTGTCCATATTATGTTTTGTTAATACTTCCTTTTGTAAGCTATAGCCTATCAAATCACACAACTTTAAAAAAAAAAATACTGTAATTAATAGATTTATGTGGTCAAACAAATAACAATAATTCATTATTTGTTTAAAAAAAGGGAAAAAAAATAAATAAAATACGCTGATTTTAAGATATTAATCATGTAAATGTGTATTTGCAGAAAGAAAAAAATAAAATAAAACACCAGATACTTATATTTTGCGGTGCTGAAAACAGTTTCTGTTACTATTTATTTTCTAAGAGAATTAAAATTAAAAAAAAAAACAACTTATTTTTAGACCTTAAAAGATTTATATTTGTAAATATAAAAAATGTTTTCACAATTTCCCAGTTTTTTTATTTATTTATTCCACGCATGTCTTATTATTATTTTTTTATTTATTTTCGTTTAAGGGTTGGCAACAATGTAATGACGTTTTGAAAAGAAAAATCTGGTGTGAAACAACACACGACTTTCTCTTACTCCTTTTGATACAATTGTATATAATTTTTTTTTAACTTAAATTTTACGTATTTGTCTATAACCATAAATATAGAGGTGTTGGTGGGGAGGAAGTACAGACCTCATATAACATCTGAAATTAACACCAAAATTCTGCACAACTATCCAAATAATTTTTAGCATTGAAAATGTTTTATGATTTTTTATCAAAATCGTGATGACATCTTCCCAAATAATTGCTGAAAATTTATGGAAACAGTCGATCCAGTTAGCTACATTAATTATTCTATTTGTATTTGATAATCAATTTCGAATTCAAAGTATGAGTTTGGTATAAACGTGTAACTTGAAAAAATGTTTCAAAAAAAAGTATTAGGATTTTTTCCGCGAAGTTAGCATCGTTATCCTCGTTTTCGAGAAAATTCCAAAAAGCTCAATATTAAAGTCTCATATCCGGTTAACCGATTTTCTTCAAATTTGGAATTCTATCAATGCTTCGAATGTGTATTAATTTTGTTTAAACTATATATTACACTGAAGTAGCATACTTTAGAAGAAAGCATAACTTTACTCTTCCCATTAGAAACCCCCAAAAAATCAATTTACCGGAGGGGGAATTAAATAGAAGTGATAGATATTTTATGCGTAGATAGTACAAGATGTTCAAAGAAAATCGTTGGAGCTGTTTTTCAGAAAATTACGAAAAAGTGAAAAACCCATTCAGTAAGTTCGCTTTTCCGGTTGAAGGATTTTGCCAGAAATTTTCGTGCCTGTTGCGGTGGTAGTATCTAAACGGAAAACAAACTGTGGACTTTTCGTATTTTAGATATTCTGTTAACTCGCACCCTAACAGATCATTCTCTAAAAACATTTTTTGCGTTTCAGGAGTCTCTTAATAGGAGTAAGAGAAAGTAAAAAAACTACTAAATTGTATTGAATGAAAACAGCAAATTTAGCACATAATAAAATAGTTTCTTTTTTTTGAATAATGGAGTTTTTCCCAAGACACGTTTTTGGACATCCTTTTCTTTTCTTAGCCAACCCAAAAAACAGTAAGCACCTATTTTATGTTTTAGCTTTTACCATGTTTTGTGCAACAAGCTGCATTTTAGACTTTTGTTTGCTTTATTTATGAAACTTATAATTTAGAAAATTTATTGTTTGGTAGAACATATTGGTTATTATTATATTTCTTTAAAAACTGTTCTAAACAGGTTTTTTTGGCAAATATTATTTATCCGTAGAAATTTTTTTTTTTTGGAAATGTACTCTTTATGAATGAATTGCATTCGCTAATTATTAGTAATAAAACGTAAGAATAAACTAAAATGCTCAGCTGGTTGTTACTGGCAAAGAATGCATTCTTATGCAAAGCACAACCAGCTAATTCACACTCTGGAAAAGAAGTGGACAATCAAATTAAATTTAGTGCCCTTGAGTGATTATTTAGAACTTACCTGTGGCTAAAGCTGAATGTTTTTCAGTGTATATATATATATACATATAATGCAATTCAGCTACACATTTTGAGATGAATTCTAAATTTATTTTTAGCCAAGTATTTTTTATAAAAATATGTGAATTTAAAGCTCAATTGCAGGTCCTAAACAACTCACAAATACAGCAACTTATATAAATTAAAAGTAGATATACAAGTTCACTTGTAAATACTCTCAGACTGGTCAACGATTCCTTAACCACTTTCCTTGACTATTTTAGTTTCAATTATTTTGTTATGAGGAAAACTTTTTTTTTTTTACTTAAATATTTAATATTTTTATTTAAATTGTGTACTCTTTAAGAGATATCCTATTATTCTTTGTTTACACAATCAGGTAGATGATGGAAACCAAGATAAACATTGTTCACAGTTCTATAAACTTAATTATTCTGCAAATTACTTTCACTTTCAAAATACCTACTGTTTGTTTACCTCACAAAGTTTGTAGACTGACTCTTCATCCAAAATCATAGGTTAGTATGGTAATTCCTCGAATGAATTCATCCAAAAACGCAACACAGTTTAAAAAACTATTTTGTACATTTAAAAAGAAAGAACTTATAATAAAATTCATTAAAATGACGCAACAATCGATAACCTAAAAAAGTAGTTGGATCAATTTTATTTTGCATGTAAATTTCTTTTGTACAGAAATCAACCTTTGGTATATCGAGCTTAAGCATGAAAATTTTGGAATTGCTTTTTTTGATTATATATGCAAGCTTGATAAATTTGTTTCAAATATCTCTGTATGCGTTGTACTGATGTGCAATACAAATATTGTCGTGTGTAAAAAAAAGACCAAATGGAATTATTACCTTATTTTATGAAAAAAAATTGAAGAATTATTACTGAACAATTTGCATGAGGATCTAATTGTTGAATTATTCCTCAAAAAACAGTTCATTGAATCAGAGCAGACATGTACTACGTTCTCTATTCTGGCAGCTGGATAATGTTTTACAGAAATTTTGGATATAGACCAAATTTATCTCTGCTGTTTAATGTATGGAACTTTAACCATTCTATCGGTTTTCGAAGTAGAATTTATTGTTGACATGAACTATCCAAAACTGCGCCCAGTTCATCATTGCTTGTAAAGTATGCGATAGTTCAGCAGTCAAGTTTAGTCAACACTCTCAATGTCTATTCCTACTAACGGAGATGTCAAATAGGTAGTTTGCCAAGTGTTGTTGTGTTGATAAATAGGAAGAATAGGGCTGACTGTCTTCTATAGTCAGCATTAATAGAATTACATAACATTAAGGGCTATGACAGGCGAGGATTCCTGGGTCGCGCGACCCAATCATCAAGACAGTTTACAATTGGCCGTTCACACTTGGTGGCACCACTATACAGGTGGCACGACCCGGTCGACCATCGGCGACTCAACCTGCGACCCAGCGGCGGCGCTACCCGGTGCGCTATGGGTTTCTAATCAGTCTGTCATACGTGGTCATAGGTAGCGGACACAGCGATGGAAATGCTTGATATGGAAGCCTTTATAATTGAAATCCAATAGCGTCCTGTTATATGGGACGTTGATTACAGTGAGTACTCACAGGGATATGAAGGGAATGAAAAATTTATCAGATGTTATCTGAGCTGAGGATACAATGAATAGAAGAAACTAGTTTCCTTTATCTCTCTTAATAAGAGGTGAACCCAAACCCGTCTATTTTTAATTTTTTTCCGGTTACGTAGGTGAAGGTAGGCTAACTCTTCGACTTCCATTATTCAACTGGCCTTGGAACCGTGGGAGGCGCTTCCCGGGTCGCGAATCAAGTGGCGTCAAAATAAGTGGCCCAACCCAGGAAGCCTCGTCTGTTTTATCGTTTTTTTTCTTCACTAGTTTTTTACTTAATAGTTATTACTCTTATATTTTTGTATTTTTCAGATCAAGTTTATCAAAAAGTTTTTCCTATTTCTAGTCGAAATATTTTTCTTAGATATTCAATTCGATCATTGTTCGACTAAGGCACTGATTTCTCGTCCTAGGAGCCTCTATAGCTCACTGTCCGTGAGATGGGCAGCATTGTCTATAACTAGAGAACACTGCTTGAAGGCCGGCAGAGCACTGAGAAGGCTTCGAAGAGCACAATAGATCTTTAAGGTCGCAGTGCATAACCCCTTAAAAAAAAAGGCACTGAAATTTTGATATTTCTTTGACACTGTTCTTTAATTAAATGAAAAATTCTTAAATTTATCGTATTCGATGATTCAAAATTGTAAAAAAAAATGAAATTTTTTATGACTACAATTGCAACCTAGATCAGAAATGAAGGCTAATTTAGAACATTGGGAACAGCAGGAAACCATTGGTGTGACTCGGTGGAGAATTTTAGATTTGTAACAGCTGGGTTTTAACGATTAGAGTTGAAAGACTTAGCTGAATTCCAGTTTTCAAATTAAATGTCCAAATAGATGTATTATGTTAATCGGGATGATCTTTGGGCTGGTAAAGCTGCGCAGTATACCAAAAAAGCTTCGTAGGCTTGACCCCAAGCTCAGTGTTGCTCAGGTTGCGACAGCGTTTTCAACCCGATGTACTGCTTGCTGGACAGTATGTGGTTCGATAGTAGTCAAGAATAAGGTATACATCATATTTCAGGAGGAATCTTTCAAAGTTATTGTTCATTATAGGCAAGTGACTAATTTGGTCATCATGAGGAAAAATTGATAGGCAATGACTGTGACTGTAGACGAGGAATAAGTTAGCATTCGCTCTTGTAGCTCATAAACAAAGCAAGGTGTTAAGTATACGCCATTAACTTGGATGCGAAGAAAGCTCTGGAAAGCATTCGATTTGATTTAAGATAGAAGTTTTCTTGAGAATAGTGAATTGGTTTATTATATGCAATTTACCAGTAATTTTCATCCACTGTGGTTTTCATCAGTTTGAAATGGAGAACATCTGATTCGCTGCATTAGTGCTAAGAAGGGCACCAACTAGAATTCATTCGTAATTAAATATAAACAAAATTATTAATTAATAAATTATTGCATGCTAATTATGCAAAATTAAAAAAAAAAAAAACTATATAGTGTTTACTTTTTAGGATAGTATATAATAGGGTATGTTTACTTTTATTTTTTCATTAATTATATTGCAAATTGTTGCGAAAAATAAAATTAAATATATTTTAAATAGTCGGAAAGTTTCACTTTTGACTGAAACCGACTAAATTTATTATGTGTATGTACATATACTGACAGAAGAAAGAAAAATTTTTATGCAACTTCATAATTCTCATAAAATTTATACAGGACTAAATTGGATTTAATCATTATTATAATATTTATTAATTATCCATTTTAAACTTATTATATTTATTTATTTTTCTTAATTTTGTTTTTATTTTCTTTTTTGAACTTCGAAGAACTTTAGGAATCAATTTCGGCAATTTCCTCTGACTAGTATATTTTTGATGCAATTTTTATATTAAAAAAAACTAATGTGTCAAATTTCATTTTGTTTTCAATTATTTATTTCTATCTTTTTCTTTGTTAGACATAAAAATTGATGATAATCTCATAATAAGGTTTGATTACAGTTTGTATTTGCATACACATACTTTCGTATTATGTATGCACGAAATATATATAATCTATGACATTTTATTTGATTATTACTATATATATATTTTTTTTTTTTAAGAATTCCTTAAATCCTGGATCAAATTACATGCTGTGGTTGTCCTAGGTCTTCTGCAGCCCAAGGCGCGTTCTCACGAGTCAAGTTTAGTTGAACGATTTTAGTTGACCAACAAAAGTGGAATTAAGATTTGAATAAGTTTTAGTTCACACAATTCAATAGAAACTGATCGACCGTCGAAATGGCGTCGAATGCAGTTGTGGTGAATGTGTACGTACAGACGGTTGCAGTTTTGTTAATAGAAGAACTAAAACAAATTTTATGTAATATGAACAAAAGTCGTAATAAACGTTGTTTTTGGGTGAGGCAGTGGATTTTAAGAAGAAAAATATTGGAACATCACAAACCTTGCTGAAGGAGCTAGCATTACAGGTTAAAGAAGGATATAGAAATTATTTAAGAATGTCTGTCTAAAGAAAAATTGCCGCACTGTTGTCGAAGTTTCAGCATTGCATAAAAAACAAAATACAGGTATGCGACAAGCAGTTCCACCAAAATTAAAGCTGCAAGTAACTTTAAGATATTTAGCTATGGGTGATTCATTTTTAACGCCTGCTTCCATATACCGAGAACCCAAAAACAGTGTATCAACTGTATTTGCTCTGTGCAAGTCTATGTTATTACACTGTTTGACAAAAACATCCTGATGCTGGGCGAATGCCCGAAACCGGTCGATGATCACAAAAAGAAGCACGCTATCACGGAGAATGTCTCTGATACCTTTATATAACAAAACAAACACAAGCACGAGTGCCGCGGTCAATTGCAAGCGTACTAGGCAGTCGGCAAAAGTTGACGTCCTACTTCACACGTTTCAAGACCAGTTTCAACTTAAAAGCAATTAGTGATGACTCATCACGTGAACAACAAAAGTTTGGCTGGTTCAAACTTTTTTGATCAACTCTGTTAAAAGAAAGGTTCTCACTACAGTTTTCATTCCACTTTTGTTGATCAACTTAATCGGTCAACTAAACTTGACTCGTAAGAACGCGCCTTTAGAACTACTTGTCCAGGTGCATTCAGTTTTGATGTAACCTAAATCCTTTGATGTTCTTTGTCTTCCCAAAATCCTTTTTTTTTTTACTGAGCATTTGACTTTATAATCTCCCTACCAAAAATCCCCCTTAAAAAAATGGGGAATTTAATTACACCTTTGTTTTTTTGTTGAACTCTTACAAAAAAGTTGGGTGCATGTTATTTGAATTTTGTTTATAGAAATAAATAAAAAAAACTACATTAAACTTTTTTAATTAACAATGAAAAAGTAAAATTGAAATGCAAGATTAAAAATTATTTTACCTCCCACATCATTTAGTAAATATTTAAAAGAAAATGACTTAATTATAATTACTTTTTTAATTACAGTTACAGAAAGTAAGTCAAGAAAAAATTGGTTTTATTTTAGTATTTGTTTAAAAGATTTTCCTTTCTACAAAATTATAGTGAATTATTTTGAAACTTTCGCTAAGGATTTTTATGGTGTATTTATGATTTTTGTTATATTTTATTTTTGCTTAAAATCATGTTCTTATAAAAATCCTCAAAGGTTTTACCATAAAAATTAAAGTAACTCGACCAAAAAAAAAAAAAATGTAAATATGGAAAGTTAGAGAATTTAAAATGCATGTTTCCCTATCTGATATGTTGGATGTAAATACGGATTGAATTTATCAAACTTGATTTGCAATTTAATTTTATGGGTGCCTATCTGTAACAGAATATGTCTCGTTTAACAATTGGGAACAATGTTTCTCTCCCTATTCTCACTCGTATTTTGATTTAATAAGTCCAAAAAATATTAAGGGGCAAAGAAAAAAAAATAGGTCGGAGGCCTGCCTGACAAAGCCGGTTACAGGTATGGACCGGATGATGACCATCCCTGGAGTATGTGTATCATCATCGGCTTGCGGTGTGATGAACCGTCCAAGTCCTGGATCCACTACAATGGAGGATGTACTTGATTCATTGTTGGGTTTGGCGCCGGCATCACGTAGTCCATCGCCAAGTTTGGTTACAACACCACATCGTTCTTCAACTACTACTACATCTTCATCGGCACATCATCACCACTCACTACCTCCACATCGTCATCACCATCATCATCACTACGACCACCAGGGACATATATCCTGCACAGATCTCGCCAACAATCACCTCGCAGGTACGAGGACAGTGTAAGTCTCGAGACGCAGGTAACTTTCCGACAAGTCTCCCGCTTAGACAACCACGTATACACATGAGCAGCATTTCTTTTTATTTCTTCAATATTTCTTCTTTTTTTTTTCTTTTAATTATTAATTCTGCATGGCCACGCACACCTAATTTTCTCCATGCCCCACTTTTAACACTTGAAGCTCATATTTGTGGCCTTGCTGTAAAATCACTATGCCTCTGCAGTTAAAAGAAATATGTAGGTTTGGAAAAATAAACAAACAAAAAGCACCATTTAAAGAAAAAATTATTTTTATAAATAATCAATTTAGGAAAATTTCGATAATAAACTTGAATTTCCATTAAAATTACAAAATCAGTGCATACAAATTGCAGTATCTATCTCTGCTAAAGGGTAAGTTTTCTAATTCATCTATTAACTATTAGTAAGTTTTCTAATTCACTATGTTTTTCAAAACTAACTAGACATGCTGAGTGACTTTCTGTGGATGTTTTAGAAGATATGTTATAGTGTAAAAAAAGTAATGTTTCACATTCGGCTTCAGATTTCAATATATGCGTTTGAAAATTTAAGGGCCTATTTTATTCAAATGATGTATACATATATACATATTCAGAATTTCACTTCTAGAATCCCATCGGCGAATCTTAAGAAACTAATAAACCAATTCTCTTTATTTTTACCATTATCCCATCTCCTCCTGGCCTTAACGAGGCTTATCAGATTGGACATTGGCCATACCATATAAACAAAGACGGCTCAGGTTTGTTTCCTTTTCAATGAATCGAATCATCAGTGTAAACTTGGGTGAGCAAAAGGAAGTAAAGTACCCAGATTGTATATTTAACTGAGAAACACTACTGCTAGGATATTACAGAACTGGTACAAGAAGTGGTATCCGTCAATGGAAATGACAGACTAAACTGGCAGAATGTTGGCAGTGGTAATTTTTCTTGACTCTGTGTACCAGACTAATTGTTTGAGCCTAGCTAGCCCTTATCTCTTAGGGTTAAAGTAGACGGCTCTAGATCTCCCCTAGCTTGTGGTAGTAATTTGCGTAATGTCCCATGTGAAGTGGCGGATGCAAGATATGCTGCCAGCAATACATTCATTACACTGCAAGCATTTAGACAGCATAAAACTGTTTCGAAAGCCGATAAAGGATAACCGGCCTTTTCTTTTATTGCCAGTTCGACAGGTAACACGAATCCTCGATATTATTCATAGCTTGTCCAGGTACCCAAACTAATGTAGACTATTCTCACTTCCTAGCAGGGATTGAACAGTCCATCCCTAACAGTCAATAGTCAATCTGGTAGGTTTCTAATAGAAAGAAATATTAATTCATTTCAATTTTCCGCCCAGCTTAACCTATTTTTATGATACAAGTCACCTGGTAAAGAGAAAGATTCAGATAGGCTCATCTTCCTTAATATGATTTTTACCTATCTCTCTTCCCTATTACCCTTGTCTCCCAAGTTTATAAAACAAAATTATTATGTTATTTATACGTGCATTACCTAGTCCCAGATTGTCTGCTGTTTTCTAATGACGAAACTTTTTTTTTTTGTAAATTAAGGCGCGTCAAATCTATTGGTCATTGGCGCCCGGAGCCTTCTCAGTGCACTGCCGGCCTCCGGACAGTGTTCTCTCGTTACGACAACATTGTCCATTGGGGCAGTGAACTGTAGAGGCTCCTAGGAACAGTAAATCTAAGGGCAGCTTAGAACTCGGGAAGTCCGCGAGGGAGTCTAGTGCGCCAACCACTGAGCTCATCCCTTCCCGAAACGAATGATTCTTTCACAGTCCAAGGTCATATCGAAATAAATATAAAAACAGAATCAATCGATTATTTCTTCATATAAATTTACTTTTCTAATAGTCTCCCTCCATAAAAATAAAATTTTACAATTAAGTTAAAAAGTTATTTTGAAATCAAAGATTTTCAAGAAAGAGGCATAATATTCCATTTTTGGTTTTATTTCTTCATAAGAACTGTTTTTTTTTTTTTTTAATTTCTCCTTTCCGTTCCAAAATTTGATGTACATTTAAATGTCTAATTAATTGAATTTTAAGAATTTACCCATCCAGAAATTTCAACTGCTTACCTAATGATATAAATTTATGATAACTAAATAAACAGATCAATATACTTTTGGACAGATATATTAATTTTGTTTTCCTTTTTACTTTTTTTTTTTGTTATGACCTAATTCGATTTTTTTTATGTGACTTATTAAATTTCTTGAAGTGACGAAAATATAAAAAGAAGTACTTCATCATGCCAAGACGAAAGTGCCGAAATTGGTTGCTTTATTTTGCAAATTAGTAGGTGGTCGAAGAGCAATTGTGTATATACGTTTTTTTTTTGCGCTTAATCACAATGGCTGTTAAATAAAAAGGTGTTTGCACATTTTCTATGTATTTTTCTTTACACATTTATGGTTTACACTGAAATTACAAACTGCTAAGGAAGTATTTTTAGCTGGAAAATTAATTTATTGACGCATTGGTTATTTTATTTCATTCTCCAAGTTCCCAGACTGGAGTTTTTTCCAGGTTTTTAATCAATAAATAAAAATCTGTTCTTAGATCACAGATCGAGTCTTTGGAGAAGACGTATTTGAAAAAAGTAGAAGCAAAGACTAAGTATGCAGTAGGATCAGGAATACCACGATAAATATCAATGTAAATTACTTACTCTGGAGGAACAGAAGCCTATGTGGATCGGTCAATGTATTTGACAATGAATCGTCACAAAGATCTTTGAGATGAAAATAGCCCCCATTTTCTATGGGACTCTGAAGTCCAAAATTGAGGCGTAGGGATTAGATTGGAATAATAATAATAATAATAATAACAAAAAAAAAGAGCTGGTGTAGCACAGAGCAATCCTAAGATGATAGCTTTGCCAGCAATCCACCAGGATCAAAGTAAAGATTAAAACAACGGGTTTTCCCAAAGATTTCCTGGCATTTCAAAGCTAACAGCTCATCACGTCGGTTTAATTAAGGTAGGAGGATCCTTCTAAAGGACATTTATTTATTTGGGGGGGGGGGCTCTGTAGATCTTGAGCTGCTGAAACTTGTTCTTTCACTTTCTTTAATTAAAATCCGGAAGTTTCCTAAAAGCTAGCTTTCATTCCATGTTTTACAGCTTCTTTATGTATTTTTACGAGTTCATTCAGACAAATTTACAGTTACTTCCATTTGCAGTTCTATGATGAGGCTGATTTTCAGATCCTTGTCATATTTCAGATCTTAGCAGTTTTTTTTTAATTTATAGAATAATTTTAGAGTCTTATTGTAACTTTGTTTATTAATTATTATACTAGGAAGTGTTCAAACACTTTATGAACATATAAGTTAACCATTAAGCTGCCAAAAGTAAAAGCTCATTTATTATTGTTTTTTTTTAATACTGTCATTTTTTCTACCATCTGATTCCAAAAACTAGAAGAATATTAATGAACAGAAATATATTATATTAATATATTATTTATTACTTTATTTATCTTATTATTTTTTATACATGTAAATGTGTCGTGCTGCTTGTTGTTTATTTAAAGTAATAATAATAACAATAATGAAATTGCATATTTACTCCATTATTCATATATTACTCCAATATGTTTATATCATTTAATAACGAATCACAATTTCGATAAAGAGAAAGAATGTTGCAAATTCAAATTTTTTGTTTTGTTTAAATAAAACTTGCTAATTTCATTAAATGGAGCCTGGGCCGATTTTTTTTGCACTTCACCAATGCAATAATTTGTATTAATTGTTTTAAATTTCAAAAAAAAAAAATCATTTTTGATCATTTTGCATGCTAAAATGAAATCACTTTAACATAAGTAAAATAAAGATAAAGTAAGTGAACAAGCAACCTCATTAAATAGTTGTTTCGATTAATCGAAAAGCACTACAAATTATTAGCATGCATTTTATTTCATTTTTTTGTATTTTTTGTTTATTAAGTAAAAAAATCGTTATGTTGAATTGGAAATGCATGAGTGGAGTGTTTTTAAAGAGACAGAAATTCGGGATGTGGGTGGAGATATTCAGAGAGGCATTCTCAAAAATTAAATTCATTTTAAATCACTTATTATTTGTTCGTGTTAATAGCACAGCATTATTTGATTTGTGATCTTTTTTTATGTAAAATATGAGAGGTATATGTTATTATTACATAAAATATTTATTTATTTATTTGCTATACAGGGTCAGTTAGCGGTGAAAAAGGTGATACCCTACAATACCCCAGTGATGTGCGTCGGCATAGCGAAGGTTGTGAACCGATTTCCACATCAACTTCTGGGCTTTTACAACAATCAAATACAGGATTTATACGTACAGGACCGAGACGAGTATCATTTGATATGGCCTTGGTCGATGGTGACTTGGTCCATTGTCGTTATACGAAATGTAATAAAAGTGCCCCGTTGGCCGAAGCAAAACGAACATTTAAAACATGCCACAATTGTACACATGTATATTGTTCTAGGGAATGTCGTCGTGCACATTGGGAAAAACATCGGAAAACTTGTCTACACTCTAGAGTTGGTGCACTATGTAGAAAGGTTATGTCGAATATTAGAGAAGATGAAGAAACGTTGCATCATGTATCGTTGGTGGCTAGAAAAGGATTTCTAGCCAAAGGTAGAGGTGCTGTAAAAGTATTGTTTTCCAGGCCTAAAGTTGCTGAAGAATTTGTTGGCGAAGGTCGTACAAGGTTAGGTGAACCTTTATATGTTAAATGGTCAGACCTGCAGATGGAAGAAACTGGTAAAGAAATGCACGAAGAACTGGTAAGATTGTGTAAATCTTATAATCCAGACACAAGATTAGTACTTTATGTGGCCGTTTGTGTGGTCAGCGAAGTACCGTCATCGGGTGCAGCCGTCAAATGGGAGATGCAAGTAGTGTCTAGATGTGCAAAACTACGTCTGAGCTCTGCCCTAGCATCACCACATCAACATACACCAGTCATCAATCGTGACGGCAGTCATGAACCGGACACACTAATACTGACATCATTACCAGGAGCTCGTGATCAAGGTTCACGTAAAGCTAGACAGGTTAGTTTTACAAATATTCAACGCCATCTACGTCAACGTGGCATCAGTTTGCGTAGACAATTTCCCGAAGTATATCAACGTTTATGCGCATACGTTGAAGGTACCACTGAACGTTTTATACCGGTAACCATATATCCAAGGGATGCGGCCACTGGTAAAAATTTCATGTGTATCATAATGCCGGACGCTGAACCAGAAAAACTGGAACTAATTCCTACAGACAGTGCCCATGTGCAAACTATAGACATTAGCGCCGATCCACATTCTTCTGTATAAAAAAAAAAACAGAAAAGTTAAGTTCAAACACCAAAGAGAAACCAAAAACAAACACAGTTTCCAAAATATAAAAAAAATAACTAAAGAATTCAATCCAAATGCCAATTTTTAATTTTTCGGTTTAATAGATGTGATTCAAGCTTTATTCCCACAAATCGTAAAACTCTGCTCTATTTATAGACTTTATAATAAATTAGAATCAATCAACAAGGTATTTAAAATTAAATTAAATTATTCAAAATAAGAAAAAAAGAGATTCAAAAAGGGAATAAAGTTACAGGCAACTTTTGCCATTTGTATTAAAAAATGAGAAAAACAAAATTTTTTAAAAAAAATTAAGAATTATAATTATATTAAAGAAATACATAAATGTATTTTCAAAACTATAATGTTGTATTTAAAAAAAGAAAGAACTGTAAAAATTGTATATTCACTTCTATTTCTGTAATTTTTACTTCAAACCCTAGAACCTATCTTGTATACAGTGTTACCCAGAAGTTATATATGATTAATAAAAAATATATATCGTATAATAATTAATAATAAATTGAAAAAATATTAGCCCTTTGTGCTTTTATTCTAAATTAAAAATATTTAAAGTTAAAAACAGATTGCATTTATGGTTGTTACAGAAAGTTTTGTTTTTAATGGGTAAGGGCGTATAATGTTAAGTTGTCTATTATGTTTTTAGTTGTTGAAAATGTTTCACCTTTTTCTTTAAAGAAAAAAAAAATATAATTATATAGGTTATATTTATTGTAGATTTTTTTTTACTTCGAAAACCTAAGAATATCAATAAAATGCATTTAAATTTTTTTAAAAAAAGGAAACAAATTAAATTGGCATTTATTACTTAAAATAATATTTCTTTTCTTTCCTTATGTAATTGATAATAAATATGGAGCTTTGCTAAATAAAATTATATTCCATACTCTGTATAATAAATTAGATAATAATTTATTCAATTAAATTGATGAAGAATTAAAATATTTATATTACTTGTATTTTAGTTTATTTATATATATTTTGTTTCCAACTTTATTCTTTTTATTTCTGTAAAATTAAAGAGATTATTTATTATTTATAAAAAAAAAATCGAAATATTTAAAAAATAAATTATTCCAAAGCTTAAAAAAATTGATAATAAAGAAATAAATTTTTAAAAAAGCGCAAATTAATAAAAAAATGTTTAAAACAATAATGCTGTTTGTTTACATTTTTTTTAAACCCTAGGTTTACCAAAAGATCCGAAATTATTAACTTTTGAAAAGTTTCAGTTTGCTTAGGATATGTGCAAATAACACCAACATAGGAATAGCCTTTGAGAAATTATTTTATTAATTTAGTTTTCTCTACGTTTCGGCATCACTCGTACCATTTCAAGGGATGCTAATTTGTCTACAAAAACAAAAGGAATAAGAAGATACAATTATCAAAAATTAGTAAGAAACTATATGTGCGATAAATAATGAAAGTTGTAAAAATATATAATGTATTGGCAGTATAAATATCCAAAAAATAATTTAGAAAACCAACCTGATTTTACAACTTAATAATAATAATTATGCCATTTATTAAACATATATATACATATACAAATACATTTAAATCAGCCGAAGGTGTGCATACCCTATGGGTGCATTGAGTTGCTTATTTGTTTGATTTTTAGTTTCAAATAATTATAAATTCATTACATTATTTAAATGCATTATTAATTGACTATTGAAAGATTATTACTTTATTAATTATCATAATATCTATATTATTATTTTAATATTTCAAAGTTCATTATTTAGTTAAACAATACCTCTTTTTAGTACAGTTTTTAATGCTTTTTTAAAAAAAAAATATTTAGTTTTTAATCTAAAAATCTTTATTCAAAATTTTTATTTACTTTAAAATATCTTTAATAATACAAAATCTGAAATTTAAATTCCAATGATGAAAAAATAAGATCTGGTATTTTATCCGTCGTAGCATGCATATTCTTTTTATTCCTGCCCGGTTTCGGATTTCTATCCATCGTCTCAGCAAATTCACCAAGTTCGTGTGAATTCACCAACTTCTACGCAATGTCTGTTACATTCATACTTGCAGTTTTGTTGAATCAACAAATAATATACACATCAAAGAATATACATACTGCGACGGATAAAATACCGGATGTTATCCAGCTTTCTAGACCCATCCACATATTCAAAAATAAGCTCTTTAGAAAAACAAAGTAAAAGAAAAAATTCTTCAGGATTTTATTAATATCGTATTTATCTTATACTGGTGGCAACCTGACTTCAGCATACGTTTTGCTCATCCTTTTCCACTCGGTTCTGTCGAGGGCGACTCTTTTCCAAGTCATTCCACCGCAGCACCTCATCATCCCTTGGTCCCTCTTCATTTCAGTCTTCCTCTTTTGCGTTTTAGATTCAAAGGGCACCAGTCTAAAATTTCGTTCGTCCATTGGCCACCGCTTGACCGAAAGATATGCCCGGCCCATTGCCACTTTCTTTCATTAACCTCTTATTATTAACTTCTACTCTCCCTGTATCCTCCATACCAATTTGTTCTCTGACCACTTATTGCTTTTTCTATCTTTTTTAGAAATCTTTAACATGCTTCTTTCCATTCTATTTTCTGTCTTTCTTATTTTATCTATATTTTGCTGGTAAAGATCCAGGTTTCACAGGCATAGGTTAGGACTGGTCTCACAAGCTGTCCCATAGTTTCTTCTTCGTTTCCGTAACTACACCTGATCTGAATAATTTCCTTTGCTTATTACGCTCCCCAACTTACACTATCCTCCGGTTAACTTCTTTCACCATTGCATCCTCTTTCGCGATCAGTTGGCCCAAATATACAAATTCCTCCAATTCCTCTACTCCATTTATCTTTATTGCCATATCCTTATTATTATTTACTCTCATAAGTTTGGCCTTATTTGGGTTTAATTTCAGCCCCACTTCTCCTGCCTCCGTTATTACATCTTTTAGCATTTTTATTACTTTTGAGACTTTCCTATTAAAACTAAGTGTAAACTTCCTGTGCAAACTTCATCGTGTTTAACTGTTCTCCATTTATTCTAATTCCATACTCATCCCAGTGATATTTCTTAAAAATTTCAGGGATCCAAATATTTTGGCGGAAGGACACCTTGTCTAAGACCACTTCTTATTTCAACAGTTTTTGATTTGTTTTCTAGTTTCACTTCTAGTTCAGTAATCTTATAGATATATTTAATAATATTGATATGTTCTTCTTCAATCATATTAATTTTTAATATTACTTGTGTATGTATATATGTGCAAATGATTTCTCGAAGTTGATGAAGAGGAGAAACAGTCTGCTTTGGTATTTATTTATCAAATATCGCATTATTAGTATAGCGTCACTCGTTGAAAATTTTTCTTAAAGTCAACTTGATCCGCAGGAGAGTCAATGTTCAGATGTTGGTCCATTCTTTTGGTGTTGATGGCCATGAACACTTCATACATTACTGATAGGAGATTAAATGCCTATAGTTTTTAATAGTGCCCATCATCTTTCTTGAACTGTGTGATCAGCGACTGCCTTGGCCAAGTTAGAGGAATCCTTCGTTCGCTAGGTATGGATAGTATTCGCTAGGTTAATAAATATTAAAAGATGACACAATTCCTCTTTAACTTCTTACCTCCAGCTTTCAATTGTTCATTCACTATATTATCTAGACCTCCAGTTTTACTAGCTACTTCACACGTTAATATCTCTGGTGATTTAGTAAAATATTCCTTTGTTTCTTGGTGATCTTGTTTCTCTTCTTTTCTATTTGACGCCCTATAAAGCTCACTGTAGAATTCATATACAATATTTAGTACATCTTCCTCGTTCGTCTTGAATATACCATTTTTATCATTCATAGTAGTAATAATTTTTCGCCCAACTTTCTGAGATTTCTGTCATTTCTTCAGACTACACCCTGTCTGTATTACTTCATCCATCTGTTCTATATCTTTTTTATAGGATCAATTTTTAATCACTTTTTTAATGGTCAGACGTTTCTGTAAACTCTATTTTTTCTCTTCCTTGTCAGCTTTCTTCTTTTCTGTATGAATTTTTTTATTAGTTTTGGGAACTTTCCTCTCTTCCTGCCCATGGTATTCTCAATTATTTCTTTAGTACTCTCTGTTATAGCTAATAGTACTCTTTCTTCTAATTTATTCAGTTCTACATTATTTTTCTCGCTATTCAATAATGGCGTCAATCTATTCTCATAATTATTCTTCTCTAGAAGATTTGTATTTATGTCACACTTTTTATTCTTTTGAAAGTATCTTCTTGATTTGAGCTTGAGCTTGACTCTAAGTACTCTATGTTCACTTATCTTATCTTCTGTGTCAACATCTTTTCATTTCTCATTTCTTTTTTATTTGCCACAATATTAACGATTTCATAACGGGTATTTCCGTCAGGACTAATCCAGGTCTATTTTCTTTCTGGGTCCTTTTCAAGAAACGTATTCACAATCATCATATTGTTTGTTCCCACAAACTCCCATCTGGATATCTCTTTCGTTCCTATATCTAAATCCAAACTCCGTCCGACTTTCCTACTTTTGCATTCCAGTCCCTCATAAATAATGTGTATGTACATAAATCTTTATTAACAGCAGTTTGTAACAAGTTATAAAATTCTTCTACTTCCTCTTCTGTAGCTTCGCTTAAGCTGCAAACAGTTGTATAATTTTGATTCTTCCAGTTCTTTTTTTTCTCTGGATTCCATTTCTCTAGTATTTTTGAGATTCTATGGTAGTAGCTTTTATAGGTTATTTGTTTTGTAATATGTTCATTCACCAGAAAGCCAGTTCCTCTTATACTACTTTCTCCATTGTAGTTAGAACTTCATTCCGTCTTTCATCTCTATACATTCTTCTAACCTTCTCCCTTTCATCTAACCTTGATAGTCCTATTAGCTACCACTTCACGTTTTCCATTAGATCAATTAATTCTAGCAACCTGATTTTACAACCTGGTATAAGTTATACAATTTTTTTTTTAATTTAAGGCGCGTCACATCTAAGGTCATTTGCGCCCGGAGCCTTCTTAGTGCACTGCCAGCGTATAAGTCATATTAATTTGCTTTCTAGATAGGAGAGCTTGTCATCATTTTTTAGATACAGGATTTTTGTGTTGCATATTTGCTATATCCTTGTTCTATTTCACAGTTCCGTCTTGATTTTATTTGCACATTCCCTAGGAAATTGGTATAGAAGATGAACATAATCACATAATAGTCTATACCATATAGTCCTTATAGAAATGAATTATTAATTAATTCTTTGGTCTCTAATAAGATCTCTTTCTATAGCAACTAAATCATAGCAAGTGGTTCAGTACCGACTTACGGTTTAATTTCATATTATTATCTATAAAAGTGAGAACTGTTTTCTGTCAATAGTGCCTATTATTTTCCTCAATTGATTATTTAGCCATCATATTTATTAGTACATCTTGATAAGAAACAACCGCCAAGATAGGTACTTAAATATCAGAAGAGGAAATAGAAGGAGATGACAAGAATCTTGAAGAAGTTTAAAATTTTTGAACATGTGGGATGAGAAAAATCTCTCTCTCATAGAATCAAGTACATACACAAAAGCTTCCCATTTTTCTGGCAGAGAAAGAACTAATTGCCGCAGCCAACTACTAGACAAAGTTCATTAAACTCAACCAGAGGATACTTGAATGCTAATTAATAAGTAGGAAATAAGAAGTCTATTGATCCTGATGAGATATATGGCCTCAAATCTTTAACCAAAATCAACTCTAAGAAATTAAACATTCCTCAGAAGATAGAATCAAAACCAAAAAAAAATACATAAGAACGTTTAAAAATAAATAATAGTACATACAAAATAATTTTAACACCTTGGTCTTATCTATCACTGTTGGTCTTAAATTTGTTTCAAAAAATGGCTACTATAATGATATCTTAACAAGTGTGTTACTTATATTAGAAGCAGATAAGCTTAAGTTATGTACACATATATATATATAGCATAGCAAGTTCAAAGTATATATGAAATGGTTATTTCGGAAACTAATAACTGCAATTTGCCTGTAAGATTACAGGTTTGTATTCAAAGGCCTGTACATACTGATTTGTTACTTAATCCTAATATACTTACATCCTACAATATATTGAAGGAATGTCCAAGAACTATCCAATATTTTCAAACCATTCTTCACGATTAGCTTTCCAAAATCACTTTAATTTCACACATTAAACTTTGAATTTCTGACTTGAAGATGGTTTCAATAATATCTGCAATTCAACAAAAAAAAAAAAAAAGAAGAAGAAACAATTAATCTATGATTAAAGGAAACACTGATTAAATTATCATTGAACTTTTCATAATTAAATTTAGAGCCAAATGATTTTTTTTTTTTTGAGAACTGCACGTGATGAAACCTCTTAATCTTCTCTGTCCATGATATTGTTAAACAACATTCAAAAAGAATTAACAGATTGAAATCATATTGCAATTATATAATATATAAATCGAAAAGAGAAAATTTTCTTCAAAAATTGGAATTTTACTGAACATTTGGTAACCTGCGGAAAAACTTGGGGTCAGTCCCAAAAAAACCCACTGGCACCCACACGTTCAATTTATTATACCCATCTTTATCTGTGAAGCGTTTTTTAACATACTAAAAGCGTCCCGCTACAGGATTTCACGGTTTTATAGGCGTACTCAAGTTAAATAACAGAACAATTTTACTGGTTATGTAGCTGTTTTTGTCCAAGTTACATACACATCCTACAATCCAATTTGGATATTTTATGTAAATGAGTTTTCCCTTTATACTATAGTTAATTTGTATAGAATGTTGCGGACAATATAAGAGTTTTTACTTAAAAAGTTAGCATGAGTTACTTATTTATGTGTTTTAGATTAAAAAGGCCAAAAAGCGGAATTTGGAATCCTTTCATGAAAGAAAAAAATATATAGCGTTGATTTGATGGTACCTGAATGGGAAACATGCAGGTCCAATCCCGAATTGCCCAATTGGAACTCCATGCGAAACGTAGATCAAGATATATTGGGTGTGTACAGAAGGAGTGGCAAAGTCTACTAAGACTTGGAAGCTCTAGTATGGCTTTCTTGGATATCAAAGATTCTGCATGGAATGTAAGACAGGTGTTGCTTGAGTAACTTTGAATGGCGATGAGCTATAATTTGCCTTTGGTTAGGGTAATATCTTATTAGTTGCACACAACAAGTAACTCTTCTGCAGGCCACAAGTAACTCTATGGGTAAGGTGTCTGAATGTTGGGTGGTGTGTCTAGTGTAAACGTTGTTCCTGTTGTTAAACCGGAATAACTGCACTTTACAATTGAATTATTTAGCCAAAAAACTCTAACCATTATTAATTAAATAAAAATAAATATTTCAATAATAAAAATAATAAGACATACAAACCTTGAATGGAATCAAATTCATTTTTCACCATTCTTCTACTTCACTAAATTAAAGGCAATTTTTTCCCCAACCTATTTCTGGTGTATTACCTCTTATTAGACTAATATACATTTAAAATGAATCTAAAAGCAAAACCGAAATATGGAGTTTATTAAGGCTGACTTTAGAGGCGTTCTAATCGATTTCTTGTATCTTAACATTATTGCACTATTATTATTCGTTTGTGGGGAGGGACCAAACCCTACGCTACCCAAAGCTCCACTCGGCCCAAACAAAAACAACAACAAACGTAGTCTAGAACTAAAATCCAGACTCGGAATAAACCACCTAAGATTCACCACACTCCGAATAAATCGAACCATAAAACCTTTAAGGAAAATAGACTAAGATATTCCACAGACAACCTGTTCTATCCAAAGATCCTGAACCTAATTTCCTCACACCTCAAACAATCAGTCATAAGATAGGTGTTTCTTCCTCTGTCTCACACAATCTAAAAACCGGGTCTGGCATCACGAGCCCCATTACATAGAGGTGTATCCCTCCCTTAAACCACTATGCCCAACAGAAGGAACAGTAAGGAATCCAACAGAAGTCCTTGAAAAGATAGAGCAACATCTCCCTCATAGCCTTCGTCTACGGACTACCAATGAGCATTTTAAGACTATCGACAACCCATTGAGCACATCCATAAGGGATGAATGCTGTGAAACTATCCATAACACGAAGCTTGACAGACAGTGAGTGTCTAAAGTCACACCAACAGTTTAGGGACCAATTAAAAGGAGAGAGTTGCCTAATTTGGCAAATCTATCCCACCTCGTAATTCCCAAAAAAGGAAGAAAGCTTTTTCCAGTCTTCATCATTATTGCATAAAATCACTGGAAATAAAAAAAAAAAACGGTTAACATAAAAGAGAAAAACTGCTAAAAGTTAATCTCAACAAACAACTAAAGTTAAGGAAAGAAAACTCTTGAAGAAAAGAAAAAAGAAATTTGAAAAGTAATCGGTAAAAAATTTTATTGAAAAAAAAGTGTGAAACGACTTTCTCTCATTGCAGTTTACGGGGTTGTAATTGACAAATTTTCTTCAAAAATATAACTTTTTACTTGATGTTTATTAGTCTTAAATTATATTTCAATCAGGGAAACTAAACTTAGTAGAACGACATTTTATTAAGCATCTATAAAGTAGTACTTCCGGTTGACTGATTTTTTACCAAATACAAACATTATTGTGAGGTCTCCTGGTAAGTACTACTTACAACAAAAATATCAAGTTTGAAATTTCTGTGATTTTCCATTTTCTGAGTAATGCTGATCTCAAACACACACATACTAATTTCTAAAAATAACCACTTTTTCGGACTCAGGGGTACCTTAAAAAACGTGTAACCTCCGTTGAAAACTCGATATACAAAAATTAGACACGATCGCAATACTACCACTCTTACTATTTACTGTCTGGGGGTGAATGTTCCTCCTAAAGAATCGAACATAAAAATTGTTTCAGTTAGAATTCATCAATCGGAAATGTGAAATTAGGATTCTTTCTAATGAGCCAATTGAGTTGAATAATAAGTGTAATGTATTTATATACAATTTACAGAGCCAATCAAAGTTCGAATAAGATTTGTTAATTGAATTCTAAAAAAAAAAAAAAAAAAAAAACAGTATTATAGAGAAGGCCGTATTGAGAGCTTCTCATCAACTTAAAAAAAATAAATGTGAGTCTTGCTTTTTCAAATAATACTTCCACTTTTTTCCTTACACTATATTTTCTTATTTATTTATATATATATATATATATAAAATTCTAATAGATTTTTGTATTTTTTTTTTAATTGATTTTGTTTTATGAAATTGTAAATTTTAATTAATATTAATACTTATATCAAAACACTATTAAATACTAACAACTGGGATTTTATTACAAAATTATATTTTGCATTTTTATTTTTAAATAAAAAATAGAAAACAAGAATGACTGGAGTAGGTACAACAATTGAAGATTTTGTTTTTGGTAAAAACATTTTTTTGTTAAATCAGATTTTAAAAAAGTACCTTATTATTATAATTATTTACACTATATTTTTTCCTTCAAAATTTCTTCTTCCTTGTATTCATTTGACAATAAACGATGCAAAATAAAGTTAGACTGATGTATTATCAAAACAAAACAACGACAAAAATGACTGTGCAAAGAGAAAATTATAAAAACAGAAATAAATCTTGTGATAAACTAGTAGAAGGTAGTTAAGGTAACAAACATATGTCATCGAGTTATTATTTTTTTTCTGTTGGTTTATGAGTAATCTTCAGGATCGCTGTCTTCAGTCTTCTGCATAGACGCCAATCTAGCAGCTTCTTGAAGTTGTAGCCACTGTTGTTGCTCTGCTTGTGCTTGTTCTTCTCTTGCCTGCACATATATATTTTAAATATTTAATTCTAAAAACAGTTGATTATTATCATTAATGAAAAAAAAATAGTATAGCAATTTCTGGACTTTGCCATTGATTTATAAAATAATTAGATTGAAAATAACCAGAACACACTAGATCTATTACTATCTCTTGCAAGAATGAGATGGATTTTCTTTTCTTATACCAAAAAGCTGGAAACCCGCAGCCAAACAAACCCTTTACAGAGCACCATTAACTTTTCCTTATATTTCTGATAAAACCTCTAAAAAATTATCACTTAACTATACTTTTAAAGCCTGCATTGGACAGGCTTACTTTTAGCCTAATGGACTCTACGCCCTTTTTGGAATAATTCTGTCAATTATTTGGAAAATGAGAGAAGCGTCTGATTTTAGCCAAACTTATTTATCTCCTGATTTATGAAATTTTTTTGCTTGAACTAGTCACTATACGAGAAATATATAGCCTTGCAAGAGGATAGCCTTCGAAATTTCTAGAAACAAGCTGGTAAATGCTGGACAATAGCCCAAAAACGTAATTTAGTATAGCTAATCAGAGCAGATACAAACTTCTTGAATTTGAGTTGCATACATATTATTATTCACTTTTATCTCTGTGGTTGATCACCTCTGGAGCTTCTATGCTAAGATGAAATACTGTCTTGCAAAGAAACGGGGGAAAAAAATCTATTGCTTTGGCCATCTTGGAAGTAAAAGGAACAAGCTCTTTACATAACACAACGCAGCAAATCAATTCCCAGGGTTTTTCAAACTAAACAAACAATACTTTTCTAACTAAAAGTGGGGCTGCACAACTATATTGCGATGCGAACACACAGCGTTCTGACTAGTCTGCGAAGGACATAACATTAACTTACAAAATATATTCTTATTATTCTTAATATTATTTAAAATAAATCTTAACGGAGTTCTCTCTCCCAACAGCCTCTGACGTTCACTTAACACATGGGGTTGCCATTAGAGGTGGACGGAAAGAACGGGAACTATAATGACTCCCTACTAATCTTCTGTGGAAAAGACGTGGCATTCCATACAATACAGATGGATAGGATGCTGCTTCACAAAGCTTTGTTGTGATAAATGATCCAAATAACTTCTTGACTAGATATGGTATAAAAAAAGGATTACAGGGATAAGCATATAATCAATTGTGATCATTACCTTCGCAAAAAGTTCCTGCTGTTGCCGCAGTAGTTCTTCTTCCGGAATGCCTAAATTCTCCAGTCGTGTACTCTGGCGTCTTCTTTTTGCTGCGACAGCTTTACAGTCTTGTAAAACTGCTTCTGCGTCGGCACGATAGTCGCCAAAGCCTAAACTATCCAGCGCTGAAACGTTTTAATTTCGTATGAATCGTTTTATGTTAAATATATTGCAAAAAACTAACAATTTACCGATTCTACCTCGGCTTGCATTTTTAAATGCGTAGACGGTTAAGTTTGAACAAAGCCCTAAAAGAACAAATTACTTCAAGCGGTGAACGTCTGTGCCTTATGAGAGTATAATAAAAGTTTAATAACTAAGCAATCTTGAATGATTTGATGTTACCATCATGTAAAAAGAATTAGTGTTGCAAATGATAGTTTATAGCATCCTAATAATAAAGCTCATTGAATAATGACAAAAACTCAGCTTCAAATTTCAGAATCAAACATAATAGTATTTTATTGTATTACAATTATTGAAGAATAAAAAATGAATTTACCTTTTAGTACATGTTCAGCGTTTATGGTCTTCTTCTTACTCTGATTACAAATTTCATTAGCTTCTGATGCTATTAAATGAATAAATTCTGTACAACAATTCAGAATTAATTCTCTTGATTCATTAGCCACACGAACAGTAGGTGCAAGCTCTTTAATCATTTTATTGATAGAAGCCCTTGGTAAAGTCAACTCATCATCATCTGCAGGTGGACCACCAGACGTAGACATTACTGAAGGTCCAAAAATAAATTTAGCAAACTAACAAATGCTTCTAATTAAAATTAAAAAAAAATGGTGTTACAAAAATTGGAAAAATGAATGGTTATAAAAAAAAATCAATCGAAAAAGCAAAAACTGTACAATAAAATTGAACACATGCTATGAATGCATTGTCTGATTGGTCAATATCTATACACTTGATAAAGATGACAGTTTTATAATATGAAGATTATACAATCATATTTACAATAGGAAATAAAAAAAAAAACAAAACAAAAGTTGATAGTATTATAGAATTAATGATAACAAATCTAAATCCACATTTTGTTTGTGGACAATTCAAATGTTACCTCACTAAAACATTGCTGAATTAAATTACTTGTACAGCTGGAAGCAATGTTACCAACCATACAAAACAAAATGATAAAATAAATACTGATTATTTTTATTTCAATAGAGTAATAAAAATATAGTAAAATACATATTTGTAACATAATTTTGCTATAATGTGTCTAAATTTCCAATATTTGAACATCCGACACTAAATATTTCCATGATTTCTGGGTCAGTTTAATTATCATTTAAATAATGTTTCAAAATGAAGTATTCATTATTTTTATAACCTTCAGGCATTAATAGCACGCTTACTGTGTAAAATTTAGGAAGAAAAAAATTAATTTAATCTTACAACAATGATCATTGTTCATCAAAATCAGCATTGGAGGCGCCCCCCAACATTCCAAAACCATAACTGTATAATTTCTGTGAAACTGTTTTGTTGCATGTTATTTATTTTGTATCAATAAAAAAATAAAATAAAGAATGAATCTTATAATTTCTTTAGAGTGCAATTTCTCTGAAATACAGCTATTTCATTGTGAATTATCCAAATTTAACAGAATTTTTCTGATTAGCAAATTGACAAATTTTGCAATATTAAGTGATTTTTAAATATGGAAATCACACATTCACTTTTGTGAGAGGCAATATAATTGCCTCTTCTACAGATAAAGACCATCATTAGTTAAGGTGACAAAAATAAGGAACAATGTCAACAGCTATTATTAAGCGGTTTGAAAGATTTTTCATATTATTTCTTTTTGGACAATTCTACACTTTTGGTAAAATTTTTAAAATATTTTAATTTAAAATAAAATAATTTATATTTTATTTTGCATTTAGTGATCATCTTACATTTCAGATTATGTTAGAGCAAATAACAATATTACAAATGGAATCATTAGCGTTGTGGAAAGTGAAAATTTTGTATATATAAGTGTACCTAATTTATCGCAGATTGACCTTGGATTTGTATTTGTACCAGCTATGTAAGTATAGGATATATATATATATATATATATACAGACTAATATTTATTTATAAATTTTGTTTTGGGTTAATATCAAACTAGATGACATTCACCCTTAACCCGAATGAGATAACAAAAAAAAATTAATATGTAACTGCAAGTTTGCATTACGTTTTCCTCAAATATTAACTAAATTCTTCGACCTATTCTTATTAACTTTGTACATTGTAATATAATTGTTAATATGTTAAAGCATTAATAAAGACAGGAAATTCTAATGAAAGTTGGCATGATTGATAGCATAATTTCTTGACTGATCCTCACCAACTTTATTCTTAACAATTACTAATCTGATAGGTGCAAATATTGATGAATATGAGTAATAAACATAAAGAAATCCATGGCAGACTTGATCAGGATATACTTGGGTATCTTTGTAAACGGTGTAAACTTTGTTTCAACATTTTCTGTTTACTACTTTAAGTATTAAATTTATACATTTATTGTTTACTTACTTTAAGTATTACGACTGGATCCAATTTTCGAAATTAGTTCCTGGCCGGAAATAAATGTTTTGAGATCTGATAATGACCATTTAAAAGTGGTTTTTAGAAATTGATCATTACTCTCTCTTTCTTTCTGAATCTTTTTGGAAAAAAAAAGTTCAAACTCAAAATTCCGCTTTGGTATCACCGAGAAACCGAGTCGAAGATTTAGCCAAAAAATCGATTAGCTGAAGCAAAATTTTAATGATGAAAGAATTTTTCAGTTCTCTTCTACCAAATTTCTCGATAACGGCTCCAAACATTTTTCATTAAGCTTGGGTTCCTGCGACGACATTCAGCTTTCCTATTTGGCTGTAAAAATGCATTGCCAGAAGAAAATGAGAACAACGGTAAGAAGGAGTCATGAGAGTGTTCCGGAGAGACTTTTTTATTACAACCTTATTTTTAAAATTTTTACTTTCTCTAATTGTTGTCAGAGGAAGTATTGTAATCGTTTCAAATTTTCGATATCGAGTTTACAGCGGAAATACACATCTTGAGGTCCCCTGAGTTCAAAAAAAGTGTTTTTTAGAAAATGTCTGTATATGTCGGATTTTTCAAACACAAATATCCACCTAGATTCGGTTTATTCTATCTCAGCAACATTTGTTTAATATTTTTAGCATTCTTTATTACTAAGAAGAAGTGAGTTGGACTGTAAAACCATTGTGTATGCAATTCTCCGATTTCAAAAGTTTGAGCGAGGGATAATGAAATCAATCTGCTGAAATACTTTAGCTAATACCTTATTTAGAATATTAACATATTCTCTCTAAATAAAATACTAATTTTTTTTCTTTCTATACCCATAAACAGAAATGGATTACCTTTTCAAACGTTAAATGCTCCAGGAGAAACACAGTACTTCAAACCCGTTAGGTAAGTGGCACCATCAATGTATTATAAAATACATGCGATAAAATGCGATCAGCTGATTCTTTTTTTATTATTATTATTATTAAGGCGCGTCAACATCTATGGTCATTGGCGCCCGAAGCCTTCTCAGTGCACTGCCGGCCTCTGGACAGTGTTCTTTCGTTACAGACAACACCGGACAGCGAGCTAGAGAGGTTCCTAGGAAGAAAAAATCCAAGGGTAGCACAGCTGGCTCGGTCGCGGGTCCTCCGCGGGGGAGTCCAGTACGCTAACAACTTAGCTATTCCCTGCCCTCACCTGATTCTTTTGACAAACCATATGATTCGAAAAACTTGTATTTTCGATAAAAACTTCATTTGGAGGCAATCGAATAGCATTCACAGAAAGTAACAAAAAACAGTATCATTGGGATTCCCTGAGACAATGTTTCCTTTTCGTTGTTATAAAAATGGTTCAAAGACTTATTTCAGCAACTTTATATTTATGTGTACACCTACGTACCTTTTATAAATTTGTTTCAAATATTTCCGAAAGATGATTTGGAAATTTTATTTGAATCACATCACCACCATGTGGTTGAATACGATTAATTTTATAGTAAAAATTCCACGTTTGAAGAAAATTGACAGTATGATGTTGAGAAAGTCGTGTGAAATACTTTACAGATTTTTATTTTTACACTGGTGAAAGTGAATTCCTTATAGTTTTATCTTGTATGAATCACACGTACCTACTCAGTTTGTATGAATATATGTAAGGCAATCAAATTTAGAATAGAAGATACTGTTCAGAAGTTATTTATAAATGTTTTTCTGAGATTCTCTGGATGGGAGAAATAACATTTTAGAATGTTTTTCTAGTTTTCGTAATTTTTTAGATCAATGATTTTCCTGTTATATCCTGGTATCAAAGAAAAAATTTATATAAAGTTGTGCGGCAGTTTCAAAATCTTCTTCTTTTTTTTTTGAATGAACTAATATTAATCATAATTTCTCAAAATTCAAATTTAGTAATAGCGACATATATGTATATTGCAGTTCAATTGGTTATGAAATACCGTGCGGTGTAAGAGGTGTTAACGTATCCAATGCAATCAAAATTGTAGGCGGTACAAATGCACGAGTTGGTCAGTAGTTTTATAGTTATATATTTTTTTTTATACTAATGAAATAGTTTATAATCATTACATTACAAATTTTTTTGCAGATGAATTCCCATGGCAAGTATCCATACAACGTGTAGACGACAGATCAGCTCTGCATGTTTGCGGCGGTGCTGTCATATCCAGTTCCTGGATTGTCACAGCGGCTCACTGTGTTGTGGACTGGCCAGCCTCTTCACTTTCAGTAGTTGCTGGCGATTACAATTTATTTGAAGTTGAAGGTATTACAAAGATATAGTGCGGTTTGAAAATAAAAAATAGTTGGATAAAATGTGTACTATGCATACAATGAATTCCTACTAAATAAATTTGAGTATACACCCTTGAGCATGAATACTGAGCCTTAGCATGAAGTACGAGGCTAATTAGTAATAAACACTTTTCAACACATCAGTGGGCGTGTTCACTCAGAAGTAAACAAAAAAATTAAAAAAATTGATTATGTAATAACGTTGTTTTAGAAGTTCAGCGATAAATAAATGTAAGCAGCTGGGAAGGTTTTTATGTAACCTACCTTTATTCCACTTAAAACGCGTTTTTCAAATTAAACGATATATGTTCATGTAAGAAAGGAAATGCCCCCAAAATTACTAATATTCTCCAATATTATTGTAAGATAATATTTACAATGAATTCCTCAAGTAAGGAAATAAGAAAATATACACCAATCCAAGAAAATTACCAACACGTGAATCTTTCCTTTACTGTTGCTACTATTGCAATTCCTTCAAACTTGCAATTTTTGCTTTAAATGAATATAATATAGGTAGTGGGGATCTGTGTTTAACTTTGGGTATTTTTAAGATATAAAAAAGTTGCCTGAATGTAATTATTTTGTAGACCAACAAGCAGCATCTCTTTCAAACCACAACAAAACATATAATGGCAGTTTAGAGATAAAATAATCATAGATTCTCCAATTTCCGTAAAAATGTTTCAAAGAAAAGTGATAGGTTTATACAACTTTTATGTCAACAAACAAAAGAAGACAATGGGGGCGGACAATGAGAAAATCTCGATAAAATTAGAAAACTATTCGGTAAAGGCGCACCTGTTAACCAATTTTCTTAAACTTGGAATACTAGCAATGAATTTAATTAAAGTTTACAGATTAACGATTGCATTTTTCCCCAAATCCTCTAAAGATCAATTTTTGGGGAAAAATGTTTCAAATAAACTATACCAAGAAAGCAATCTTTAAAGAAAATGTTTAGAATCGTTTTTCGATCTGTTTGGAAAATTTTAAAAAATCAGAAAGACGTATCTCCGATTGGCGGATTTTGGTTGAAAACTTAGCGTCGGATCCTTTTGGTTGTATGGAATATCAAGTTTGAGCTTTCTGCGATTTTTAGTTTTTAAGAAATTTTTTCACACATAATCCATCCACTAAAGATCTCTTTAAAAAAGTATACAATCAACTTGGTTAATCGCAACATTTTTAAAAATCTATTGGCTAAATATTTATAAAAAATTGCAGGGAAGGGATTAGCTCAGTGGTAGCGCGCTGGACTAGCAACGCAAAGATCACGGGTTCGAATCCAGTCGTGCTACCCTTAGATTTTCTATTCCTAGGAGGCCCCTACAGCTCCCTGTCCGGTGATGGACAGTGTTGTCTGTAACGGTAGAACACTGTCCGGAGGCCAGCAGCACTGAGAAGGCTCCGGGCGCAAATGACCACAGATGTTTAAGACGCTTTAAACAAAAAAATATAAAAAATTGATTAAATTTATTTATTACATAAGTAGAACTCGATAATTCGATAACTGCTAATATGATAAAACATTTGTAGGTCATGAACAACGAGTGAAGGTAGTGAAAATTGTAACACAAGGTTATGTCAAAGGAAAGTTTAGCAAAGATATTGCATTACTTCAAATTCATCCACCTCTACCACTTGATGGCGTGCACATTTCACCAATTTGTATTCCTGAACCCTACCATAGATTTAAAGGTAATTTTTTTTTATATAAATTTTGCTTAAAATTTCATTTCTAGTACTTATTTTTTTAGGCTCAAACATTTATTTATTATTCAAGGTTTAGGAATAGTTACCGGTTGGGGAAGATTAGCTGAAAATGGTGCAATTCCACATATATTACAAAAAGTTACATTACCAATAATAAATAAATCCAGATGTCGAAGATGGTTTTTAATTTCTGGTTATAGAAGTCAATTACCAAGAGAATGTCAACTTTGTAGCGGTCGAGAAGAAGGAGGTTTAGATTCTTGTCAGGTTAGAAAACAAAAATATTGCAACTTTTATTATTGGTTGAGGCGTAAACTAAAAATACCCGAAAATAGGTGAAACCATTTACGGGGTAAAGAAAATTTACAGCAAAGACGGGAGAGGATTCAAATAATAAGAAAAAATTAATTAATCAAAATATAAATGAAATTCAACTTAGAGAAGAAGCACAGATGCTGGAGACTCGTCGAAGCTAAAGATTTCAGCTGAGAGATGCGTGTGAAAGTGTGTATATGTTAACAGGAAATGGATGTAACTGAATTTAGCGGAAACGAGGAACAATAATTGTAGCGAATTATCGTACAGCAAACCAGAGCGGTGATGTATAATTAAACTTCATTCACCAAAACGCAAAATAAAAAAGAGGCGAATTTCACTATAAACGGCTAGAGAAGCAGTGAGCGAGAAAAGGGCAGTTACCATAAGTATGTGCACAAATTTTGGCGGGCCAAAATAAACCTTTGGCGGTCATGGTAATGACTGAACAATTATACTTTAATAATATCAGCAAATATCTAATCTAATCTAGTAAAAGGTTAAGAGCTTCATTTAGTCTATTGTGCATTCCCCCATATTTACTCTTAAATCAGTCCTGACTTAAGGAAGAGCCTTTCCATCTATAGATTGAATCCCAAAAGATATTCTCTTGCTGGTGTAAGAGGAAGTATTGCGAATGTAATAAATCCTTGAAGATGAGTTTTAACTTGGTTGTGTTCTGAAAATTGCTGGGACTTATTCAGTAGAAACCTAACGCGAAAAGCGACATACAAAACTGTCACGCCAGTGAGGATGGAGCGGGGTAAAGTAGGGATAAACTTTGAAGAAAATTTGTCCTTTAGATCATTGAGGATTGTATGATTGTCCTTTAGATAGGAGGAAATTGTATGATTGTTCCATTCAAGGCTGCTTTTTTTTTTAGAGGAAGTGATTACTGAGCAATTCTCACTGCGAATCAAAAATTGTGGCTCCCGGAGTATATTTACAACTTTAGGATTAAACAACATGATGAGATGTTTATCCGGTGTTGCCCTTCCCGTTTGGTTTGTGTAGAACTGTTGTACCTGAACAGTTACAGAAATCAACTAACTATCTCTAAGAACTTTTTTATTTGTCATGATTCCCTCAACCTCGCTGATGAAATATCTAACTGATACAATGATTATTGCAGGGCGATTCTGGTGGACCGTTAGTGTGCCAAAGAAGCGATGGACACTACTATCTATGTGGAATAGTGAGCTGGGGTATCGGTTGTGCTAGACCGTTACTGCCTGGTGTCTATACAGAAGTGGCTTGTTATTCATCATGGATCAGACAGATTATCTATGGGCAACAATAATTGTTTAAAATTGAGTAACCAAATATGACAAGTTTAATTGCAAAAAAAAAAATAATAATAATTTTTCCCTCGATAAAACTTTCATTATGTAAATGACAAAATTTTCCATTTTATTTTAGTGACAACATCTTAATATGCGTATTACCCAATGAGTTTTACTTGTAAAGGATATTATTTTTAATTTTATAAAATATATGACTTTTTACTTCTCCAAGCATATGTAAAATTCAGTGATTTAATAAACTTGAAAAATGAAACGTGTTGACATTATTAATCACATTAATCTATTATAGTTCAGTACAAAAGAGTATGAAGGAAACACTCATTTTTACTTACTTTTACTGCAATGACACAGGTATTTCTTTACGTGCGTATTTTTCGAAATAGAATTTTCACTGGATCTTTTGTGGTTTCTGAATGTGAAAGTGTTTTTTTTTTTTGAAATTTGTGTGTGTGAGTTTGTTCAGCACTTAAAAAATTGAAAATTCCAGAAAGCTGGAAACCTGATATTTCGTTCAGATGCTACAAAAGCCATGCCTAAGGTTTTTGCCCAAATAGTGAACTGAAAATGTCACTTTACCAGATAGGTTTTTCAATTTTTTGTGATTAAAAGAAAAAAAAGCTCCAACATTGAACGATGTTCATTAAACTATTACTATATACATGTAAATCTATTAGTTGTTGTCGTAGTGTACGATTTTATCAGCAAAACTCTGAGTTTGAACAAATCCATTGACTGAAAGTGCTACTTTAAAGAACAGGCACTTCTTTTTCGTTTTCAGTGATAAACATGGTATACTAACAATTACGTTTAGATGCACTCAGCCACAATAAAATATAACCCTTAATTTTTTATTAATAAATTTTATTGGTACAATCTATTTTTATTACAATTCGCTAGCTAAATCGTATCTTGTAGTGTTCATTTTTTACATTATCTCTTGATCTGGATTAATGTAAAAAAAAATGAAAAAGAATATTTACAAAATTTAGATAACTTTTTAAATTTTTTTCACCTCTTAGTACTTGGTATTTTCTCCTCGGATACGGGAGGGCACCGATGCACTCATGTTTTAAATGGTCTCTGGTCAAACGGCATCCCATTCTTCTTGTAGAACAATGCGGAGCTATTGCAGTGTAGTTGGAAGCTGATCACGAGCTCTAAACGCCTCTTGAGCTTTCCCATAGATGTTCTAGAAAGATTTCATGTCCAGAGAACGCGCGCAGACCAATCTTTCACGCCAAGAAGCGGCTGTGTGGGCGGATCTGTTATCTTGCATTAGCATGAACAACCCATGATGAATGTACCAAACGGTATGACTGCCTCTAGAAGAACTTCTTTAACATACCTAGTAGCGGTCATTGCGCCATTTTCAACAAGAATTAACTCAGCGTGGGTTTTCAAACTTATCCCACCTCACAAATAAGTGATTATCGTTAGTAATGCGCATTTCCGCTAGCAGGCACAGAATAAAGCGCTCTCCCTGCGTACACACCAATTCGACCGTCTGAAGAATACAGACAAAATCCGTTTCATTTGTGAAGAGAACAGACCCCCCCCCCATTTACAGAACAATGGAGTCGCCGACAGACAAAAGTTAACCTACTTACACGATGATTCCTCATTAGTACTGGTCCTAATAATGCTTGTCACTTTAGCCATGAGATCTACTTCTCGCAATTGTCTTCGAACAGTTTCAGACACCCCAGTGTTTTTATAAGTTATCCCCGAGTTTTGTACCTGTAAGAAACTGATGGCGTAGAATTGAGAGTAGAAATCTGATGGCGAAAGAAATCTATGTGTCCCGATCTGTTGTGACCCTTGTCTACGACGTAAACGTTCTGCCACATATCGTACCCTGTTTTTTTCCGCTAGAGCGACTGCTCTGACGGCATCCTCAAATAAACTAATTAAACGAATAGCCACATTAAATGAATTTCTACTGTTTTAATTTTTATTCTCAAGAAAGTAAGGAGTTTTTGTGATAAAGTATTGCATTTTTGTTAGTAGTAAACATAAATATACCAAAACTAGTACAAAGTACAGTTATTGTGTTTTTATATAGAAAAATGTGTGCCATTTTTTGTGGCACTTTTATTTTCCGATAAAATAGATTTAGAAGGGTTCTGGGGGAGCTGGGTTTCACGTCCGTCTCAAAATTGCCGTTTTATTTCATTTATTACATAAATCCTCCCACATATAAAATATTAGTCATTAACAAATTTAGTAACAATTCAAATTCGGAGAAAATTTGTCATTGGAAGCTATGTAAAGTGCAATAAGTGAATTCGGGTGGAATTTACACATTAGATTTTTAAATAATCAAAGAAATAAAACTACTTCCATTATTGTTTTCAAATTATAAAATCTTTATTTAAATAATCGGCCACGTAAAAAATCTTCGACTATGATGCACACAACTCTCCATTATCTGGCCGTAATCTTGGGTCACTAGTAAAAACTGATAGTGTGGTGGCCTACGTTCATTGGTAAATATCCTAATCAGTCGACATTATTACATATTATTAGTTTATAAATTATTTTGTAAAAGTGCGGAATTTATTATGATGAAGTTAAAATATTTATAGATGAGTGATTTTTATTTTGATTGTGTTTGTGTTAAAATTCTTCTTTCTAAAAGTTTATAATGTATAAAAAGTGTTTATATTTAATTAATATATTTGTTATTTATATTTTAACATTTAGTTTAACACTTCCAACAACTCAGTATAATCATGAAACCAAACAATCGGCGACTAGATTTCAAAGAAGTTTATTGGATGAATTAAAGGGCGTTGATGAAGATGAAATATGGAATTTTTTAACAAAGAATACTAAGAAAAAAGAGAATGATAAAGATTACAATGAAGTGACTGATGATTATGATTTTGGTAGTTTATTCGATGAAGATGAAGATGAAAATACAGCTACAACGGTAGCAGCAGATGGAACAAAAGCAGAAACTTTGGAAAAAGGTAAATCAAAAACTGAGCAAGTAGATTACAACACAGCTTCCACAATGTTATCAAGAACGAAGCCAGTACAACCAACTACCGGTATGCCAAATGAAGAAAATGAAACAACCAAAGCTTTGTGGGCAAATTCCACTATAGCTGAGACAAGAGATAGAACTTCTGAAGAAACCGTAACTATAGCTAATACAACAGGTTCCATTCCTGAAGAAACTACAACTTCTGAGAGCACAACAGGTACAACTCCGGAAGAAACTACAATTTCTGAGACCACTACAGGTACCACTCCGGAAGAAATAACCACTTATGCTACTGCAACAGGTTTCATTCCTGAAGAAACTACAACTTCTGCGAGCACAACAGCTACCATTCCTGAAGAAACAACAGTTTCTGAGACCACTACAGGTACCACTATTGAAGAAATTACCACTTCTGCTAGTACAACAGGTTCCACTCCTGAAGAAACTATAATTTCTGAGACCAGTACAGTTACCACTACGAAAGAAATTACCACTTCTGCTACTAAAACAGGTTTCATTCCTGAAGAAATTACCGCTTCTGCTAGTACCACAGATTCCACTCCTGAAGAAACTACATCTTCTGAGAGCATAACAGGTCCCATTCCTGAAGAAAATACAATTTCTGAGAGCACAACAGGAACCACTCCTGAAGAAAATACCGTTTCTGAAAGTACAACAGTTTCCATTCCTGAAGAAATTACAACTTCTGAGATCACTACAGGTACAAATCCTGAAGAAATTACAACCACTGCTAGTACAATAGAAACACCCCATCAAACTACAATTTCTGAGAGCACAACAGATACCACAATTGCTGTAACTACTGCAAGTACCACTATTAAAGAAACAACAATTTCTGAGAGCATAACAGATACGATCACAAATGCTGTAACTACTGCAAGTACCACTCCTGAAAAAACAACAGATACGACCACAATTGCTGCAACTACTGCAATTACCACTCCTGAAAAAACAACAATGTCTGAGAGCACAACAGATACGACCACAATTGCTGCAACTACTGCAATTACCACTCCTGAAAAAACAACAATGTCTGAGAGCACAACAGATACGACCACAATTGCTGTAACTACTGCAAGTACCACTCCTGAAAAAACAACAATGTCTGAGAACACAACAGATACGACCACAATTACTGTAACAACTGCTAGTGCCACTCCTGAAAAAACAACAATGTCTGAGAGCACAACAGATACAACCACAATTGCTGTAACTACTGCAAGTACCACCCCTGAAAAAACAACAATGTCTGAGAACACAACAGATACAACCACAATTGCTGTAACTACTGCAAGTACCACCCCTGAAAAAACAACAAAGTCTGAGAACACAACAGATACGACCACAATTGCTGTAACTACTGCAAGTACCACCCCTGAAAAAACAACAATGTCTGAGAGCACAACAGATACAACCACAATTGCTGTAACTACTGCAAGTACCACTCCTGAAAAAACAACAATGTCTGAGAACACAACAGATACGACCACAATTACTGTAACAACTGCTAGTGCCACCCCTGAAAAAACAACAATGTCTGAGAGCACAACAGATACAACCACAATTGCTGTAACTACTGCAAGTACCACTCCTGAAAAAACAACAATGTCTGAGAACACAACAGATACGACCACAATTACTGTAACAACTGCTAGTGCCACTCCTGGAAAAACAACAATGTCTGAGAGCACAACAGATACAACCACAATTGCTGTAACTACTGCAAGTACCACCCCTGAAAAAACAACAACTTCTGCAAGCACAACAGATATGGCCACAATTGCTGTAACTACTGCAAGTACCACTTCTGAAAAAACAACAACTTCTGGGAGCACAACTGTTTCAAATATCGAACAAATTACAACTTCTGAAAGTACAACCCTTACTATTCCTAAAGAATTTACGCCATTTAGTATAGGTACAACTCCTCAAAAAATTACAATTTCTGAATCAACTACACTTACCACAGCCACAACAACTGCTGATAAAATGGCAGTAACAAAATCTGGGTCATCTAGTTTAACGATAAGCCCCCCTAAGGGGACTACTAGTGTAGATTCTAGAAAAACTACTTCTGCGACTGCAACAAACACATCTACATCTAGCACACCGAAAACGATTACAACTACTCCTCGTTCAGCGTCACCTAAATCGCAATCTCGAGCAGAGAAGCCTGTTACTATTGGGAAACCTATAACCACTAAGAAACCTAAAACCACTAAAAAACCATCTCGGCCAAGTGTTGTATCTACTACTCCTGCTCCCACTACAACCACTAAATCGCCAATTCTTTCAGTTCAATTAACGGAACCTCCTACTGTGCTTAGTATCAGTGAACAAATCTCGACAACCCAGAGATCTAAGCCGTGCACTACAACTATAAAATCTTCTGCAGCAACTACAGTGCTAAGTCTTACAACAAATTTAATTACTGATAGCAAACAACAGTTGGATCCGTCTAAAATGTTTGGACTTACTTTGGATCCAAAAGCTAAATTTGATATATCTGCAGAAGAGGGTAGCGAAACGGAAACAACTAAGCCAGCTTTTCGACCTGTTGATAATAGAAATTATCCATTACATCCTAGATCAAATGTACCACAGTTGCAAGTTCAAAAACAAACCATACCAGTTTGTGTAATGGGGTCGAGAGATTTACAATGTTTTTATGTTGAACAAAACGTTTATAGACCTAATTTACCCAGCAATTCCCCAGAATATGGACAGATACATCCACATTTTCAGCCTCATGTAGAAGTACGTCCACTTGTACAAGTTGATCCACATTTACCTTATTATTCTCATGTACACCCTCATTCACATGTAGAAATTCGTCCACGTGTCCAGATTCATCCACGAGTACAACAGCCCCATTCACCAGTCAGCCATTCGCAGTTTGCACCACTTCATCGAACACCCAATATAAAACCTGAATATACAACAAAAAAGCCAGAATCTGTATCATATTTACCAAGAGGTACTATTAAGCCAAACGTGATTAATGCTCAAGTTTATCATTCATTACCATCTTATAATAATGGATCCTCTGTTTTACCAAATGTGAGATTCCTTGTACAAAGCGCTCATTCAGTTCGGGTACCAAATGGAAGAATTCCAATACCTACTTCAGTGCACCACCATTCATCACCAGGAACACATAGAAACATTCAAACACCTCAATCACATACGTTTTTCATACGAGGTCAACCGCCCGCAGATGTTTCTATAAGAAATAATTATGAAAATCAATTGTATAGAACTCATGAAAGACACAAACGTTCTTTAAAATTAAAAGAAAAACATGATACTACCAGTGAAGATATTGAAGATTATTTGCAGGATGGAAACAATGGAGAGAATACTTCTGAAGAAGATGAAGATGGTATAACATTAGCATTTGTGTTCGACACTACAGGCTCTATGGGGCCAGAATTGAGACAGGTGACTGAACAAGCAATTAAAATAGCAAATTCCTTGAAGGACAACCCAACAAGACCAATATATGACTATGTCTTTGTGCCATTTCATGATGAAAGTAAGAAAAAATTGTTATAATTATATTCAAAAATATATTCTATTTGTATTATTATTATTTTTTTAAATAATGTGTAATTATTTCTCTTAAATGCTTTAGATGTTCCGGAAGCCCCAATTCGTACAAGAGACCATAACCTTTTTCTAAATGTTATAAACCAAATAAACGTATACGGTGGTGGTGACTGTCCAGAAAAATGTTTAGGCGGAGTGATTAAAGCAATCAGTATGTCAAGACCCTATTCACCTATTTATGTATTCACGGATGCCTATGCTAAAGATTATCAACTTGAAGAAGAAGTGATCAATCTGATTCAAAGGAAACATCCACAGGTAAAATAAACTGAGAGATAAGTATTATAACGTTCATGAATTTTAAAGTTCTTGATAATCAAATTATAAATTACTACCTTCTATTTTTATTATTCTTTTAAATAAATTTTCAGATATTTTTCCTAACAACAGGTTACTGTGAAGAAAATCACAAATTGTTTGGTGTTTATAGAAGAATTGCAGCAACTAGTTCTGGGCAAGTTTTCCAAACTAGCAAGAGAGACATTGAAGAGGTGAGAATTTTCTTCAGATTTTCTTAAAACAAGGAAAAATTATATTATCGAACAAACCAAATTAAATAAATAAAAAACAGAATTAGTTACTTGTTAACTCACCTATGGTTCTCGAAAAACTAGGTGGGTTTGTGTTTCAAAAGCGAGACAAAATTTATGGTTTATAATCTTCTTATCAGCAAAGCTACATGATCTTTAACAGGCTTAGATATATCTCTAATTAATAAGAGCTGAAGTGAATTTTTTCTAATACAAATTTTACTTTTAATATACATGACGCTTATAGGAGGCTACAATATAAATATTCTTACTTATACACAGATGTAGAGAAATTGGATATCAAACCAAATCCACTGCGGTATAGATTTATAGTGGGACCTTCTTAGGTGACTGTGCTAGTATATAGAATTAAATCCTCTGAAAGTGTACAATGTAAATGACTGTGAGTGTGGTGAGTTTTTTCATGGCTACACTAAACCCAGGTAGATAGTTGAGCATATCAACTAGCTTTGCAGATTATATATGTCCTGTGTAAGTGTTAGGAAGTCGGTGGATTTTTATTACTTACTCTTCTAGTAAGAGGAAGTATTGCGATCGTCCCACATTTTTGAAATTTAGTTTTCACCGGAAATACATGCTTTGGGATCCCCTGAATAAAAAAAATGTCAGCGAATGATCTGTGGGTGTGTTTGTTAACATATCTCAAAAATTTAAAGTCGCAGGAAGCTCACACTTGGTATTCCGTTTAGACACTACCACCCCCTTCAGACATAAAGATTTCGGGCAATATCCATCAACCGAAACTGCGAATTTACTGAGTGGTCCATTCAGTTTTTCGTAATTTATCTAAAACGGCTCCAACGGTTTTCTTTATACATCGTATTCTATCTACACAAATCATCCCTATCACTTTTATTTGAAACATTTGGAAGAATTGATAGAATTCCAGATTTGAAGAAAATCGGTTAACCGGAAGTGCGACTTTATGAAATAGGTTTTTGATCTTTTTGGAATTTTCTCGAAAACGACTATAACGATTTCCTTTAAACTGGGTAAGCTAACTTCACAGATTAAACATATTATTTTTATTTGTGACATTAAAAAAAAAAAAATTTTTTTGATAGTGGTGCGCAATTTGTGGCGTGAATTTCAAATTGTATATGTCGTTGGTTGTGTTTTTAGAGCGCTACTGGACCATAATATAATCATCACTTCTCTACCTGCCAAGATTAGTAGATTGGTACTTCCATCCAGCCACCTGTAGATGTAAGCAATGACAAATACGTAAAATTTGAATTTAAAGAAAATTTGTCATTTTTTCTTTCATTTAAAGAAGTTTTGAGGGAAGCTGGAGGAAGTGACTTATTTGAGAAAAGCCTCAAATATGCCACTTTAGAAATTTAGATTCCCCAATTAATATAAAATTGGTGACAAATAAACATTTAGTAAAATCGCGTGAAAATTTAGTAAAGTCGTGTGAATGTTTCACACCAGATTTTTTTTTATTTATTTTAAACGTTCATTGGGAGGGTCAAGCTCTAAGCTATGAAAAATCCCTCTGGATCCATCCATATAGCTATCCCACAGTTCTGGGCGAGAAAATCTAAGGGCAGCACTGCTGGACTCGAACTCGGAACCTATAGGTTTCTCGTCCAGTGCGCTACCACTGAGCTAATCTCGTCCTAAGTATCAGTGTAAGTCATTTTAAAAGTACTGCTCTTATGGTTAGATTATGATACCTGTAGGGACAGGTCAGATCCTTGAAGAAGTGGGCTGAAGTGGATGGAATAGAGGCACTGCCAAAAACATCTCGGAAATTGCAAGAAGTTCAAACTTGATGTACATTTTAGGAACACCATCGGATCAAACCTTAATTTGCCAACCGAAAATATAATTTTACTGACCTTCTTCTTGTTTTTCCCGAATTTTGTTTTTGTAAACTTCGTTTACTAACTACAATTCATATAAAGCTTAACAGTTTTCTTGGAAAACTGATGTTTAGAGTTTTCTAGCGGACGGTGATTTTGGCTTCCTTCCAAATTGCTATTTTTAATAACCGGTTTTTCTAACTGTATAATTCTGAGGAAAATTAAATATGTTAATGAAATTAACTAATTTGATAGAAATCAGTTAATAGGAAGTTCAAATTTACAGGCAAGATTGTTTGTTTTGTTGTTTTTTGCGATTTTCTAGAAAAGCAATCCAATGGTTTTTCTATAACCTGGAATACTTTTGACCTAACACTTTTATTTGACCCACTTTTCCAGAAATTTTTTTTTTTAGAAAATGGATTCTCTACTGAGAAATAAGAAAAATCAAAACATTTGGTACAATTTCAAACTTTCAAAAAAATTTGGCCATTTTTCAGTCATTTAAGTGTTTCACTCCATACTTTTAATTTTTTATTACAGGTCTTAAAATATGTACAAGGAAGTTTGAAAAAAGGAAAAGTACTGTTGAGTTCTGTGAATTCCAATAAGCCTGCCAGAACACCATACAATTTTCCAATCAGTGTTGACAAAAGTCTTAAAGAGTTCACTGTGACCGCTTCAGGTCACGACACAAAAATTAATGTACTGAACCCCCAAGGAAATCTGCCCGATCCAAAACAGATAAAACCTGTATTAAATCTGAATAATGTTAAAGTTATTAATGTTCAAGTAAGTAATTGCATTTTTTTTTGTACTGAATTTTTCTTTTTACATCTATTCATTTTTTAAATTTCTCCTAAAAAAAAAAAAATTATTTTATAGGAACCTGAACCTGGTATATGGACAGTTAAAGTTAAAAGTAATTCACCATATTCTGTAGTTTCTACGGGTTTAAGTACCATAAATTTTGTTTATGGATTTTCAATTTTAAAAACTGGAAATATTGGAGAAACATCAAAGCGACCTTTAAAAAGTTAGTCCTATTTTTGTGTTTGACATTATACTTTTTCCAAGACAAATGAGGAAATTCCCAAGTCAGCCACATCATATCATATTTCGTAGTCACAGCTTTGGGCAATACGTCTTCAACAGCTTCATTCTCACTCTTTTTCATTGATTTCTTGGTTTCTTTTCAAATGCAATTGTTATCAGTAAAAAAAAAACTTTCTTACATCCTCTGATCTACAATGTGAGAATTTTTTCTCCTTAGTTGCGAGAATTTGTATTTTCGAGAAACTGTATTTTCTTTCTCATTGAATCACGCACAGAAGAATATGGATAAGCCGATTCTTCAAAGATCTTGGCACCCCTGGGGTACTACAGGTAACAAACTCTTAACATCCCAACTCTCAAACACACCACCAGAAAAAGAATGAAGAGTTGATATTGTGTATCCACTTGTGTTATCTTATACATACATCTCAACAAACCATATTCTAGGATCACCAGCAAACAATATCCGCATACAAGATAACTGTAATAGATCTAGCATCAATAGGGATTCCTATCCACCTGGACTTTTTTGGTTAAAAAAAAAAATCTGGTATGGACACTCACATTACTTTCTCTTACATTAATAATAATTAATACAATTTAATCAAGAAATATTCTTTAAAATCGCAACGTTAATTATTATTACGCCAGCAATCTTCGTGTCTGATACAGTGGTAGTGTGGAATATCACGTTCGAGCTTCACTGCCATTTTTAGTTTTTGAGATATTTTGTTAACACATACATAAGACATTTACTAAATACATTTTTTTGTATTCAGGGTAGCCAAAACAAAACACGTAATTTCGAAGAAAACTCAATTTCGAAAATCTGGCACAATCGCAATACTATCTCTTACTAATAGTGAGAGTGTGTAAAAAAAGTGATGTGAAACATTCATACGACTTTCTGATTATTGCATTTCTAGAAATTGGCAAATTTCTTGAAACAGAGAATTTTTTTTACTAAATGTTTAGCAGCCATTTTCGAAAAATTTTGTTCTATTTTGCCCTTTTTTTATGGTAAAAATATTTTTTACAAATTATTTCCATAGACATACAATTTCGAAAATTTGTCGCATTTGCAATACTTCCTCTTTTAGCAAGCAGCAAGAGTAAAAGCAAAGAGAACCTTGATTTAAATGATTTTCTATCGATCTTTTCCATTTTACCCACTCTCTTCATCTTCACTTCTTACTTTCATGTGAAGTGGTTCAGAGTTTCCAGCAATCCGTTAGTCCTCTTCTTCTGCCAACCAGAAAAGACTAATTATTCATCAGAGCGGGGATATAACTATAAATTTTTTGTTTCTGAAACATTATCGTTTCTATTATTTTCTGGTCATGGTCAAGACCATGATTGGTGCATATGAGTTCAAAACAAGGCCACCTTAATAGCAAATCACTGGGTTACCCTGAAATAATTAAGTCAATTGATCTTTTGCATGTTTTTTGTTTTAATAAGTTGTTTAAAATTTATTTAAGGTGCTGGCAATTATTTAATTATAAAAGCTACAGATGCAACAAATTTAAAAACAGTTAGAGAAGTGAAAATTATTGATCTCAAGGGAACAGTATTGGATACAATTCCTATGAAAGAACTTCCATTAGAAAAAGGAGTATTCGGCGGTGGCCCTAGAATACCTCCAGATGAGTATTTTAAACTTGAGGTAGGTGCAGTTGGGAGTATATTTAACACTAACAATTTGACGTATTTAAATAAAGTCATCTACAGTTGTATCAGTATAAAGAACCAGTAATATCTAAAACTTGGAACTGTCTGAATAATCCTGAATGAAGAAGACCAACAACTTTTCGAATTAGTCTGTGCAGCACGTGAAAGAAATTTTCAAAAAACTGACCATTGGCCGTCCCCTTGCAGATATGAACCTCCTTTAATAATTTGATTACAAATTACAAAATAACTTATTTTAAACGTACTTACAATTTTGAGGGAAGCATTCCTCTGCATGTTACCGAGTGGATATTCGGCTCTGTAGCTCAGTCAAGTTTAGCCATAACATCAGAGACATTTTCCGTGATAGCCTGCTTCTTTTGTGGTTTCGGGTGTTTGCCCATCTTCAGGATGCGTTTGTCAGACAGTGTGATAACACAGACTTGCCCAGAGCAAATTCAGTTTACACACTGACTGGTCTACCCCGAACACAAGACTCTCTTGCCCCGAATGCAATAGTACGTACGTAGGCCAGACCGGAAGACGCCTCAAAGACAGGTTTAAAGAGCATGTACGCTCATACAAATACAACAAAACCGACTCCACTTATGCTAACCACCTTTTAAAGAACAATCACGAACCACAAAGTATAGAAAAAACAATGGTCCTATTACACCAAGGCACAAAAGGAAGACGAATGGACATTTTAGAAAAAATAGAAATATACAAACACAAGACTATCCACAAAAACATAATGAATGACCAAATAAATTATAACTCAGACACACTCTTTAAGGTCATTCCTCACACCTAACTGTATTACAAACATACCGCCAAACTAGTATAAAAGACATCTATGCATATATACATTCACACACACACACACACACACACATATGTTGTATAAATATATGTGTATATATAAATATATATGCTCACAAAAAAAAAAAAAATTGCATGCTGCATGCACCGTTTGTTAAATTCTAACCTGTAGAACTAAATTTTCTTCTGCTTTCCCCGATTAAAGCACAGATTATTTGCATGATATATTTGAAATAGCCTACCGTGCCCTATTAAAAATACCTTTACAAACGCCACCACATCATATTCTTAATGTAATTTAAATATAAATTAATATCATTTAAAATAAACATGAAAAAATAATAAAACACTCATTTGATTTCCTTTATTACTAATTTAAAATCATCTCCAATTTGCTGTTGGCTACCATCTTCTTACATATCAATTTACTTAATGTTCTCATATTAACCCTGCTTCTTCTTCTTTTTCACATTTATTTTTTACTTGTACAAACTTTTCATTGTCCATAAACTTTGCAGTACCTTTCTCTTTAAAAATTAATCCTTTAATTGCCTTTCCTTAAAATTTATCTAATCTTATTAATACAGTTTACTCCTGAAATAACTTACCCCCCCCCAAATGAAAATGACTTGATAAAACACTGTGCATGCTTAACAACCGTCTTAAAATTTAGTTATAAACTATTCTTCAAATATGCTATTTATTACACACTATTTTCTAATGCCTAATCACAATTTATAATAATTTCACTTTATCATGAAACACACACATTTAGTAACATAACCTTGTAACCTTCCCACATACATACAACCACAACAAGTGTGAGTCTACAGAAACATTTAGTTGAAGTGAACTCTCTACACAAACTTGGTGAATTTGCTCTGACGATGGATGAATATCCGAAACCGGTCAGGAATAAATCTAATATGCATGCTACGACGGATAAAATAATGGATGTTATCCAGCATTGCGGACCCAGCCACATTTTCAATAAAAATAACAATTAAAATAATCAAATATAATAAACAACCACGCAATATATATGAGCAGGTTGTTTGATGACACTAAGCATACTTCGCATAAACGTATTTAAATGTTTTTTTGTGAATGTGGCGAATTTGTCTGTTATTTCTTTGTCAGTCCTATTTTGGTGGTGTGATTCGTTTTTGAGGAGTTTATAACGATATTCGCGTTGTACCCATTGTTCTCAGCCATGTTGTAGATTGTCTGCAATTCTTGTGTGGTTCGCCGTGTGAGGAGTGTGTATTTAAATCTGTTCGTCAGATATCTAAGTGCAGCTAGTTAGTGTTTGGTAGGGTGGTTGGAATTGTGCGGTATGATAGTATCGGAGGTGTTTGGTTTTCTGTGTATTCCGTATTCCAGTTTATTGTCGCTTCTTGTGAATTTTATGTCTAAGAAGTTGAGGGTGTTGCTAGTTTCTTTTTCGTACATGAATTTTATTTTCTGGTTTATGTTGTTAAGGTAATGTACTAATTTGTCAATGTCTATGTCATTTTCCAATATGAGGAAGTAATCTTCCACGTATCGTGCATAAAATGTTACCCCGAACTCCTCTTTCAGTTTTGGTACGTAAGTTCTTCCATGTTTTGTATAAATATTTCCGATAGGATATATAGCCATAACAACTAAATTTTTTAATAAGGTAAAAGGACATCATCATTGTCACTATCAATACCGTTATTATTTTATTATTATTAGGGAAGGGATAAGCTCAGTGGTAATGCGCTGGGCTAGCAACGCAGAGATGCAGGGTTAGAGTCCAGCAATGCTGCCCTTAGATTTTCGACTCCTAAGAGCCTCTATAGATCACTGTCTGGTGATGGGCAGTGTTGTCTGTAACTAGAAAACACCGGAGGCCGGTATTGCACTCAGAAGGCTACGAACGCCAATGACCATGATGTTAACGCGCATTAAAGTAAAAAAAAATATCCTAAAAGTATAGTGGAGCTATCATTCATAACAAAAATTCAGTCCAAACGAAACATACCGGAAGTTGCAAGCCATCTATCCCATATTTCGAGCAAGTCCGCTGTTGTGTTGCGGAAGCCTCTCTTCTGCTACAGGTTTGCTGTTCCAGCTTCTCCATTGAACTCCACCACTCTTTTCTTTTTGCTTGGCTCCACTGGAGGATTTTCGTCTCTTTATTTATATAAGAATTTGATGATTATGGTGCTCGGGATGCTGCATTTTGGTTAAGTTTCGGACTACTTATCAACTTACTTATTAACCTCCAGATGCAACACGTCTCTGCTCTTTTCTATTCGGTACCTTATATCTTGTTTATAATCTTGGGCTTCTTTAAGTCCATATATCTATATGTTCTATTTGAGACTGCAATGTAGCGGCCTGTGTTCAATAAACAGTTTGTCCCTTTGTCTGGTGCGATCTTTGTCTATTTTTTTTTTTTTTTTATTTACGTCTCCAGTAGATAGCGCTTTATTCCACCCCACTCCCATTTGAGCTCTTGCTTTTATTGAACCGTCTAAATATTCTGAATTTTCTCCAAGAACCATGATCCAGCTACCTATCATTTCTATAAAAGGGACCAAAGAAGGATTTTGGTGTTTTTTTGGTGAAGAGGCCTATTGGACTGCGACCTCGGGACTGGTATTGGATGGTCTCCCTCGGGTGCCATGGGCTCGCCTTCAGCATCCCCTCAGGTGCCACAGGCGAACCTCTCGCCTAAGCATCCCACCAGGTTAAGATCCCTATGGAATCTTAATATCCTAGAAGGCTCTATGTTCTCCTCCTTCGCCTGCTAACTGCCCAGGTTCCTAAGTCTTTTCTGAATGGCAGCATCGTAGTCCGTTAGGATATGCATTGGAGTTTCCACCATCTCCCCTCAGGCACATGCTGCCACTCACCAAGCCCAGCTTCGTCAGGTTCCTCTGAGTCTGCAATGCCTCTATAGAAAAACCCCTAAGTTGGTGACCTTTCCTGGACAAAATAATGAACTGTGAAACAAATTACTGAGAGTCTTAAAATTTCTTCTCTAATCTGTTAATTGTTAATGTTATCGAGTTTTGTTCAAATCGCTTAAGATAAATTGGAATTTAGCAAATTTTGAAAGAATGTATTCCCTTTCTGGGTATATCTGAACGAAACCATGAAGCAGAGTATAGATAGAGAAGGCATTAAAACTTGTGGAGATTTACCAAAATGATAACCTTACAGGCAAATAAAGGTTTAAAAAGGGAAATAATTTGTTGTTCATTTCCTTGACAACTTCTATATATATTAAAGACACCTGTATTTTTTTTACCTTATTTTTGTTGCTTGAAACTTGAAGCTTAAATGATTGAAAAAACACAACTTGGGTAAAAAAAAAGCTTATTTTTTTCGGCGATGGAAAAATCCAATTTGCGATGTAATGGATTGCCAGAGACCAGCCGGAATCATAAAGCAACCCCCCAACCGTTACATCACTCAACAAGTCACCTAAGACGTAAAGCATCTCCTTACCACAAGCTATTCACCAACATACCATCGTAGGAGGAGATCAAGATCTGCCTATCTTATGTAGGAGATCTGGAAGGAGAACTAGGGTAATTTTCAGGAAGCACATTCAGTCTTGTACACACTGTCCAACATTCTATCAGTCCAGTCTTGTCATATGTACGCTACCTATATCAGTCAGTGTAAAAGCCCTTGCAATACTCATGTTACTTAGTTAATATATCAGTGTTGTCAGTGTAATTTTTATCTTATACATTTTTCTCTGTCTTAGCCCCCTTTCAGTCAAATCTGAACTTAGAAGGTCGAATTCAAAGTGTAGCCCTTTAAGGATTAAATCATTTTTTAATCTGAAATGGTTCACTGTGTGATGTTCCAGATAAGTGGTCTAGGATGTGATGGGTACGAAGTGAAGAGAGTGACAACGGCCGCTATATCGCCACAACTGCCAGGTATCAATTAGAATCGATGAACTAATAATCGGTTGTGGTGCCTTTAAATGGGATTACAATCGATTATACTAGATACACAATATTATTTCCAAGATTTTTTCCACTAAATAACTGAATTAAGAATGGTTAATTGCATTTATTTAACAGATATTTGTCTGCTTAATAGAAAATATGTCGGACTTGTTTTGTTTATTTGTTTTACTTTTACAGGAAAACCATTTATAGACATAAAAGAAAAAATTACAATTAAAGTGGGCAAACCTTATAATCTAACCTGCAATGTTGAATCATTGGTGCCTATCTTGGTTAAACTGTACAGATATGGTAGTCGATCTTCTCCCACTCATTATAAGTGAGTTTTTCATAGCATGAAACGCATGATTTAATTTTCGACGTTAAAAAACAAATATAGTAAACACATATAATAAAAACAAAAAAGAAATTGTTTAATATTTCCTTTCCAGCCAAACTACAGATATTACACTTTACTTTGATAAAATTTCCAAAAGCGATGAAGGAACTTATATATGCTGGGCAAAAAATGTAGCTGGAGTTGAATTGAAGGAAACTCAAATTAAAGTAATTGGTAAAACTCTTTTCAAAATAATTTTCTTTTAAAAAATCCTTGAATAACAATAATAATTATTCTATATGTTAGTATGGAATAATGCAAGATTTTAAGTTTATGCAACCGATATTTTTATATTAGTTCAATGGTTTATAGATTTTATATTATAAATTATACCGTTAACAATTTGGGAGATATAAATCCATTAAAGTTTACAGATGATGGCAGGCCCACTAAGAGTAAAATTACTATTCTTTCATAGCATAAAAATACAATAAATGTTTGTTTTTAAACATTGTTCATATTTATTTGAACATTTATGAAGGCCACTGAACAAATTTTTCCTAATCTAGAAAAATGAACAGATAAACTTGTCTTTTCATTCGTACATAAGAACTAGTCAAGAGGTCTCCATGGGTTGTGTCCGGGCACCGCGCCTTTCTTTCCCATTCCCTTGATCTTTTCCCTTTGCTAGGTTAGGCCCATTAATTTCGCTCCAGAGGATTCTTTTTTATTCTTTATTTCCTAGCAAACATCGTAAGCTCTGTGGACATCAAAACTGTCTTATAAGATAGAAAGAACCGATCGAAATCCATTCCTATACTTTTTTGCGATGTGGTGTGGAAATGTTAAAACGCAATCCTTCTTTCAGATGATTGAAACATTCCAAGTTAATCTTTATGAAAGTCCCCTTTATAGTTTATACTCAAGCTCACTGAATATTTTTTGGAGAAAAAAATATTGAGCTACGTAGGATAGCTGCTTACTTACACAGGCTTCTGCCTTTTTAGGAAATGTTTTCACAAAAAGATGCACTCACAGCAGACCCTCTTTGTAGGAATTGTGACGAATGATCCTACAAATGCCGAACTTGGAATCGAAGGTATGTCTGACATATGATGTGGTTCGGAAGTCGAGGTCTTCTTTCTTTTACAATCCTATACTAGTTCCTTCTAACGAATTTCCAACTCCGCAAGAAAAACTATCTGCATCTTGAAAATATCACAACTTATGCCGAGAGAGATAAAATCTATCAGTTTTCCATTTTATGATCATCCTTGCGGATTTTGATCTTTTGATTTCTGACTGAAGGTTGGTACTTTTTTAATTTTGTCCCTATTCCATGCTGGTTTATCTCTAAACGAGGTAACGGCGAAAAGGCTCTGGGTTCAATGGGTCTAAAAACATAACTTCCCTTAGGTGCTCCCAGTTCTAGAATGGGAATAGAAGATGGTTATTTAGTGTCAGTATAGCGCGCTGTCAGAAAGTTGGAATGTGCAGGTAGTTGGACACATCAACTATTACTGCAGAACCATTTGTAATGCTGGAATCCCTGAAGAAGTGGATAGTCCCTTTCATTCTCTAGGGAACTACTACCGTTCCTCTCACTGAATTCCCAGGCAACTTTCATCTAAAACATCTAAATATTACAATTAACCAGTATCTCTTATTGTTGGCTCTAGCTGTACCGCCAGAAGTTAAAGTAAACGATATCATTGTTACCCAAGCAGGAGAGATAACTAGAATTCCATGTATTGTAGAATCAGCAGTAAAATATAAACTGAGCTGGTACAAATCAAAATCGTCCAGAGATAACTGTTGGTAATGTTTATTCATTTTTAAGTATTTGTATTTACCTGAAAATATTATTAAACCAAATAACTTTCTCAAAGTCTACAGGAGCAATATAATTCCATTATATAACCATACTTTGGAAGAATCAACATTGATAATACCCAGAACTGATGTATCTGACGAGGGATGGTATATTTGTGTGGCGTCGAATGAAGGTATCAATTGTAAAAAAATATTTGTTATCTTAATAATCGAAGTTATTTATAACATTAACTCTAAAGTAAAATACTGAAGAGAATATGAATTTACTCGTTAAAATGATGTCACATTATACAGAATATAAAAAAAAAAAAAATAATAAAGATTTCAAACAAAAGTGGTTGGTTATAAACATTTAGTCAAGTACCACATTTAGAGAAATTCGTTGGTGCCTTTATCTACAAAATCGCAAAAACTGAAGGAACCGTTTAGTAAAGTTGTACTTTCGGTTAACTGATTTTCAACAAAAACATTGGGCAACACATTTAATTTATATTAATATTATCTAGATACAAGGATTGTATATTATACTGAAGTAGTCGGAAGCCTAATGTTACCACCGCTCCCCTAGAAACCCGCTGAAATAAATTTTCCTTGTAAAATGAATAAATAAAAGATTTAAATTCTGAGTATACAAAAAATTTTACAAAAACATCGTAATAAAAATGGAAAAATTTATACAGTAAAGTGGTACCGATTTTTAACCAAAACCTTACTATCACGTAACCTTGGTAGCATCTAGACGAAAATATCAATTTTCGACTTCAGTTCAAGTTCAGTTTGAACTTCCTGCGATTTAGCTTCTTGAGTTATGCTGGCCACACATATATACTTACACACTAACCACTGTTGAAAAAAAAAAAAATTCGGTCGCTCAGGAAACCTCAAAAAATATATTGCTGGTGAAAACTGAATTTCAAAAACTGACTTAAATTGAATGTTCCTCTTAGAGCAGTGTCTTTTACAGTAAGAGAAAGTAAAAATAAAGTTTAAACATCTGGAAATTATGATGAAGGTTTCAAACAACCTGAAGACTAAAAATGTAAATCAATTAATTTAATCGAAGAGATTAACAATTCGTCATATATTCCAAAAATTTTATTGAACAAAATTATTACAACAGATTAATTATAATAATGTTTATTTTAGCTGGTGAAGCTAGAGGCGAAACCTACTTGACCGTACAAGAATTTCCCGATATTACAACATCTCAAGATTTGGTTACGTTTCAGAAAGGTAACAATATATCCTTGGAATGTTCTGTCATTAAAGGAAACCCAGTTCCTAGATTGATCTGGTATAAGAATAATTATCCATTACAAGTTAGTAGGTCTTAATATTATTATTATTATTTTGTTATCCTCCCTCTTTATTAAAGTTTATATGCGCAAATTTTGAAGGAATCAAATAATAAGCGAGTGGAGAATAAAAATTCATCTGCAATACTTACTGTGTTCTCAGCTGATAAACTAGACGAAGGCATTTATAAATGTGATGCAGTGAGTTCTATTGGAAAAGGTTTTTTGTTGATTTTTAATTTTTTTTAAAATATTTATTTTGGTTTTCCTTCAAAAGGTTTTATCGCTTTATTGATTGTTTCCTTTAGCCACACGTGAGGTTAAGGTTGTATATCAGGAACGCCCACGAGTTACTGCATCAAAAAAAGATGTTAAAATTACAATTGGTAGAGATCTTCTACTAGAGTGTACGGTAAATGGACATCCATTACCGCATATCTTTTGGTGGAAATCTGGTAAACCCGTCAATTCTACTGAAATGTCTCACACGGTAATTTATTTAATTTTATTTAATCAAACAATACGAATAGATATTTATACTTAAACCTTATTAAGAAATTTATTACTAATTTCTAGGAAATACAAGAAAATAAATTAATTATCAGAAAAGTCAATGTTAACCACAGTGGAAATTATACTTGTGTTGGTAAAAATGTGATAGGTGAAAGTCAAGATCACATAAAAGTGTTGGTTGGAAGTGCTCCACAGTATTCTCAACCAAGCAGAGGTCATTTTTGTTTAATATAGAATTAATGTTTCTATCGAGTTTATTAATAAATCAATTTGTTAAAACATATTTACAACTAAATATAAAAATCATGGTTAAATTAAAAATAATAAGAGGAATTGCATTTTAAATCGCAAGTGAGATTATAAAGTGAAAATACACTTTACTGACTAATGACCAAATATTTTTTTGTAAACTCTAATTATCCTGATATCTAGCGGAGATTTCCCAACCCGAAATATTGTTTGACATGCTGAGAATTACTGCATTTAAATAAAAGTACTGTTTGTCAAGATTATAAAATCGAATTTTCACCGAATGTAATGTTTTAAGTTAGAGAACCAGCACCCAGGAAAATGGTACAGATAAAAGGAATGTATGTTGTATGTATATAGTATTCAAAGTTTAAAGAAAATCGTTGGAGCTGTTTTCGAGAAATCATGAAAAAGTGAAGAAAAAAAAACATTCAGTAAAGTCGCACTTTCGGTTTATGGATTTTGCACGAAATCTTCGTGATAGTGCCTAAACGGAATACCAAATTTAAGATACGTTTCGTTTTTGAAATATTCTGTTAATCACACACACACCCTTCGCTAAAAACATTTTTTTCACAAAACACATATTTCTGGTGAAAACTCAATTTCGAAAATACTTTCACGTTCGCAATACTTCCTCTTACTAGGAGTAAGAGAAAACTTTCTTTAGTGTTTAATTAAATATCTTTTTTTTATATATTGTTATAGACAAAAAAATCGAAATAGGTACATCTGATCAATTGTACTGTTTGGCAAGCGGTCATCCAAAGCCGGTAATCGCATGGAAACATGATAATAAAGATGTAAATAATGGTGATAGAATCTATTTTGATATTAAAGGTTAGTTTATGCTGACGTTTCATCGGCCATTACAGTTATAAAATTCAATAAAATCTTTAAATCTTCTACTTTTTTTTTTTTTAGAAGCTACTTTAGAAGATGCTGGAATTTATGAATGCAATGCTGAAAATATATTCGGGAAAGCTCAGCATAGGATATTTGTCACAGTTACCGGAACAAGTATGGCTATCACATTTATAAAAGTTATTAATAGTATTATAATTATTATTTTTACTGGTACTTCTATCAATACCAATTAAATAATTGTCTTAGGTCCACCAGTCATAAAGAAAACCAGCATACCTGAAATAATAAAACATGTTACTGGTGACCGTGTTGAAATATCCTGTCCCGTACTTCAAGGCAAACCTAAACCGAATATTACATGGTATATGGACAATAATTTAATTGATGATGCACACTTTAATGGGTACATATTGGTAAGTGAATAATATTTTAAGTAAAAGAATAAATATACATTACTAAAAAAAGTGTTAGTATACTGCAAAATACGAATATTATATTCCAGAATAAAGACACAGTAGTAATCAACCAGATGACAGCGAGGCATGTTGGCCAATATGAATGTATCGCCAAGAATCCACTCGGTATGGACAAGAAACAAATACTGCTAAAATTATACGGTATGTAAGTCTACGATATATTTATATAGTAAATTATTGCAATTATGTCACTGAGTACTAAATATATACCTTATCTAAAAGTTCTACCAAGTCCAATCTATATAAAGTTGTGATAAAAAAAAAGAAAGTTTTTTGACTTGATTGGACAAATGTCTCTCAAACAGTGATATCGAGAAATTGTGATATTCTCAGATTTAGAAACGGGATGCGGTCTATCTTAAGTTGCAGAATGCAAGGAAGACCCAGAGACGTCAGCTCATTTCAATCTTGAATACTCCCAATTACATGTAGTAATTGAGGCACAGAATGGCCCATTCCACATGGAAAGAGAAGTGTAGTAAAGCAAAAAAAAAAAAAAAAATCTAGTGTGAAACACTCAAACGATTTCTGTAATTCCAATTACTACAATTTAATTAAAATTTTTTTCTTTCAAATTGCAATGCTTAGAAATATATTTTAAGCCTAGAGAAAATCGTTGCAGCGGTTTTCGAGAAAATTTCAAAAAATCCAAAAACTGTTCTTTCAAATTCACTTCCTGTTAACTGATTTTCTTCAAATTTGGAATGCTATCAATGCTAATGTACATTAATAGTTCATGGCACTTTAGATAAGAACGCTACTGTTCCCTCAGAACCATACAAAGAAATAAATTTTTCCGGAAAAATGTTTCAAATAAAAGTAATAGGTATTATGTACGTATGTAGATAGTAAACGAAATTCAAAGAAAACCATTGGAATCGTTTTCAAGAAAATCGCGGAAAGCAATAAAAAAAAAATCGCACTTCCGGTTGTTGATTTTAACCCGAAACCTTTGTGTCACAGGCGGTGGTAGTACCTAAACGGAATACAAATTTTGAGTTCCTGCGATTTTTTGTTTTTGTGAGATATTTTGTCCACAAACACATACATATAGACCATTCGCTGAAAACATTTTTTTCGTACCCTGGGGCCTTAAAACATGTACTTGCGGTAATAACTCAATTTCGAAAATTTTGACACGATCGCAATACTTCCTCCAACCAGAAATAAGAGCAGGTAAAAAGTAGTGGTGGGTTATGGCCACTCATTCTAGGCCACTGAAAACGAGAGTACTCTATTTACAGGTTGGTGGTTCTTTACCTGAAGGATTCACGAAAAGGTATTACGTTTCCTGCAAAGATAGTAACCTGAGTGAAACTGACAAGACTCTTATTTTATTTATGAGTATGTATATTTATGGGGTTATTTTTTAGTCGGCTTAAGATTGTACGGTACTTTTTTGGTTGGGTTTTGTATTTGTATCAAATTGATACAGTCTCTAATTGCTTATTCTTCTGTTGCTCACAAGAGTTCCGGTCAAAGTGTCTTGCTATTTTCACATAACTTGTATCATTATTTCTCAGTATAATCTGGATTTAACGTATACTCTCCCAACTGAATTCGTTTAAATAAATTGGCGATTTCTCATCTTACTTCAATGGAAGCTTACTTGCGCGGCAGCTTACTTGTGCTGCAGCTTACTGTTCAGGATTCAGCGTTCCTAATTATGATTTACCTACGCTTTATATCACTATTACCCACCATTGCGTAGCACAGAGATCGGGCCGTACGAAATAAGACGTGTTATCGCGAGTGATTGGGAAGCATGACCGGGAAATTGGTGTAGGTTTTTACTACTTGTAGGCTACTAACTTGCATCTTATTAGCAAGAGTGGATCTTCTCTGAGAGAGCAAAAGTATATGTTTTCTGACTCACCTGAGATTTGTCAACTCTTGCTTCGTCCAACATTACAAAACTATTAATTTAGAACGCTTTCTTTTGTCTTGTTTTAATAGAGCCACCAAAAATAGATAAAAACACTCAGTTCAATGTTGAGGCTGGTGAAGGAAGTAATGTAACATTTGTATGCAACGTGACAGGTGATCCGACACCACTTGTAATATGGTCACGAACATCTGGACCGTATAATTCTATTATGAGAGGGTAAAATTTGTTATTATTGTGTGCTAATTCATAGTTGTTTTTTTTTTTAAACTACAAACAACTGTAATCTGAAACAAAAAATACAAATCTTTTACAGGCACAAAGAAGATGGTTCTAATAATTTATTCTTTACTGGAGTAACCGCCGAAGATATTGGCAAATATGTTTGTAGAGCAAAGAATATCGCTGGCATTGCTAAACAAGATTATGCTCTAAATGTAATTGGTTAGCTAATAATAATTAACAGATTTGGTGTGTTTCGTCTTTATCATAATTATTTGGCTGTAAGAATGGATGTTATCTAGCGCAGTAATAAGTGGGCTCATACAGCAACTCTTCGATGCACAACACAAATCAAATTTACATTAGAAATCCAGCCTCGAACAGGATCCCCTAAGAACAAAAGCAGGCTGTAATCTTAGGGAGAAAAACAACTCAACTATTTTACAGACTTTGTTCCGACAAAAATCCTGAATCTTATTTCTTACAATGTATCATATAACAGATGGTTGTTTTCTCATCTTTCAATCATAGGCTGTATAAAAGACATCTGGCTTAAGCTCCATATGTGGAGAGATGTCTTCTTAAATGACAATATTCTGCGAGGGATCTAATATTACCTGAGAGAGATCCGTATAAGACACAGCGATATCTCATTGTCTCAGCATTTTGGACTACCAGATGTACTAAGCTCATTTACAAGGATGAATAGTACAAGAATTCCATGCTGCCATGGCATTCCATGTTTTCCTACTGGTAACGGTTTAAAAACTCTCAACCAACAGCATCCTTTCTGGATTAATTTCCCTAAGAAAATCTAAAATTTGAAAATATACAGATTCTAGAGAGGATTCTCTTCCAAAAAGCGTTGCAGTCAGTCAGGAGTTTATTATAGTATTCTCAACCTCCCTACAGAACTTACAAGTTCTATCGCGTTTTAGGCCCAGCATTTTCAGAAGCAACCTGAATCTATAATGTCCTCTCAGACCTCAAACAAACCTTAGGTTGTAGCTGCCCAGAAAAGGCTTAGGCTGCTCCCCCCCAATCCTGGAAGGGTTCTCCAGAGCTTCAGCTTGCATGACTGCCTAGTCATTGAAGCTAATCATGAAGCTTGCAGAGACTGGTGGCTTATCTTGCAAAAGGGGCTATTGCGCGATTTCCTGGCCAGAGTGGCCGCCACCTTCTTTGCCAACCTATCCTGGCGTTCGAGCGTAACTTCTTATTTCTATCTATTGTGTTTACTCAATACATTATAAATATTATACAAAACGTGTATATATATATATATATAAATTAAGTTTACCGAGGAATCCATGCCATTTTCAAACTGACATATTAACTCAGAGCTTTGATGGCGGTCTGACTATCGGATAGGATTACAATTCCTTGATTCTGGTAATTAAATGTAATTGAACTGGATACACCTTCCAACTGCGTAGATTTCCAGATGCTGTACACACCCCAGCTTCAGTCCCTTCAAGCATTGAAGATAGATCACATGTAGTTAGATCAACGAAGGAGGAGAGAGAAAGAAAGAGAGGTTTCCCAACCTCCTCGTTGTAACAGTTTAGCAACAGTTTAGCTTAGAATAGTTTAAGACAATTTTTCTTTTTTCATTTGGAAGCAATGGATCTCTGTAAAGAAGGTGAAGAAGCCAAGCCGTCACCTAGAAGAACTAAGAGATTTGTTACCTTATATTTGAAATCTTCTGTGAGTATTTGTGATGGACGGTTCAAGTTTGCCATTGGTGGTTCGCTAAAACCAGGGTAGTAGAATATATAAGTTACATCTGTAGATCCTCTGTTTCAAGTATCCATGTTTAGTTCGAATTGTCAGGCTGGAATACCTGCAGGATTCCAAGATCCCAAAAGAAGCGCTCCTCTGAAAACTCCTCAAAAAATTATGTGATATTTAGTGTACTGTCAATAGTAATAAATTTTTATGAATTGATATTCACTTACAAAAAACAGGATTACTACCTTTAAAAGAAAAATATATTTTTTTTTTGCAGTACCTCCAAGAATTGTTAAGTGGCCGGCTACATTAGAAGTAGAAGTTGGTAATTTACTGTCGCTTCATTGTAACGTCTATTCATTACCAAAAGCTTCAATCAGATGGTTGAAAAATAACAATACTTTGTATAAAACAGGTGGAATCTACGGACCTTATCTCAGGTACTAATGATTGTTAATTTATTTTTACTTTACTTGTAAGTTCGCTTTTATCTCAGTTTGGCCACTTCTCGTATTGTACGTTTACATTTTGAGCTTAAAAGTCGAACGCAAACTCATGTCGCAACTACTGTTTCTGGATTATAGTTCAAGCCACTAATTCAATATATTCATGTCCAGGTTTCAAGCAGCAAGTTCAGACCGTGGGAGATATTCTTGTGTGGCAGAAAATAAAGCTGGCTCAGACAGAGCAGATGTGAATGTTATCATTTTAGGTAAGTGAAAACATTCATTTGCTACAACAAATATGAAATAAAACTAGCATTATGATATTGATTTATGTTGTTCACTCATACATAATGGTCAAATTATGAATTCTATGAGGAAATCCAGTGTTTCAGAAAACGCATAAATGCAATATTTTCCTTTTAGAGCATTAAGAGAGAAGTAATAAATTTTTAGAAAATGCGGTCTGCGCCTGCAGACCAAATTGTTATAGAGAAGCACGCAATTATACGTATGCATGTTATTTTTTAAAGCATAAACAATTATCTGAATGTGATTATATTAAAGACTATTAGGCAGCAGCTCGATCAGTCGTCAGTAAAAGTGATAATGACAGTTTAAAAGTTAAGACCTCCTCACAGAGTTCCTAGAACCACGTTCCTAAAATTAATGCTTCTGGAAAATAGTTTGTGTACAAACTGAGAGTTCTTTAGAAGAAAGCTTGAGGTTACAGTCCCCTAAAAAGTCAACTTTTCCAAGGAAAATGTTTCAGATAAAAGTAACGTTTCTGTCTATCCAGCAATCATTCCAAAAATGACTCCATTAGCTTTCAAGGTGTAATGACCGTAAAGAGGCTCATTGCAACATGGGCAAAACGTCGGTTTCTAGCGAACCACTGACGCGGTCTCAACCCGGAAACTCGAGAGTTTTTCAATCATTCCGAGTTTAAACAAAATCGTTGGAGCCGTTTTCGTAAAAAATCACGAAAAACATTCAGTAAAGTCGCACTTTTGGTTGATGGATTTTCTCCGAAATCATAATGTCTGATGCGATGGTAGTGCCGAAACGGAATACCAATATTCTGGCGACTTTTCGTTTCCTAGATATTCTGTTAAAACACACACACACACACACAAACATCATTCGCTAAAAATATTTTTTTTCGTCTTTCAGGTTTCTGCGGCCATTGTCATGTAAAACACTAAGAGTGTAAAACACTAAGGTGATGGTACCTGAGGGGGAAAAGAACAAATGTTTGGGTCTTTAAGGGCCATATTTTTCTTAAAATGGAACCATTCAACACGTGGAGGGTCTATAACTTAAACTCTGTTGTTTGAGGGAGATTCACTTTACAATTAAATATCCATACTATCTTACTATTGTAGTTATTTATTTATAACAGCGCGAACTAACTCTGCGTCAGCCGTGGGCTGCTGTGAAATAGTCACTGACAAGAAAGAACAGATTACGAGTTGTATGATCGTAAGATAGTATAGATAAAGAAATAATATTTTTTTGTTGGACAAAATAATCATTTGTCCAACAACAAATAAAGAGGCTCATTGCAACATGGGCAAAACGTCGGTTTCTAGCGAACTACTGACGCGGTCTCAACCTGGAAACTCGAGAGTTTTTCAATCATTCCGAGTTTAAACAAAATCGTTGGGGCTGTTTTCGTAAAAAATCACGAAAAACATTCAGTAAAGTCGCACTTACTGAATTTGTTTATTAACAAATAAAGAACAATCAGTATATATATGAGCATGTTGTTTGTTGGCACTAACATATTTCGCATTTCACACCCTTCACCATCCTTGCACGCATGTATACCTAAATGTGGATTCTTTACATACCTAAATGTAATAAGTCTAAACTAGCTTAAGTACAGACTTTTTTATAAATATATCATTGAAAAAATTATACTTGTGTTAGCCAGGCTTAATGTAACGTACATTCCGCATTGACATTTTTATTTTTCTCGACTTGCATACATTATTTACATATGTACAACTTAAGCAGTTATGATTCGTATACACAGGCTTAAAAACTAGCAGAATTAAAACTAAAACTAAAATCTATTGGTTCTTAAACTTAAAAACCATTTGGTTCAGGTGAGTTGTATATCGTTTATTGCGTGTTTTATTGTTTTTGTTGGAAGATGGTTTTGAATAGTTGTTCACTTGCGAAGTTTGTGTTTATAAGGTTTTGTGTCTTGTGTTTTTGTATTAAGTTGTTCCAGAACGTCTAATCGTCGTCCTTTTTTTGCCTGGGTTTAATAATTTAATTACTTAATAATTTAAAAAATTAATAATTTAATATAATTAATAATTTAAAGACCCAAACATGTGTTCTTTTCCCACTCAGGTACCATCACCTTCCCCCTCTTGACCTAGTTAAGCATTTAACAAATTCATTTAAAAGTTCAGTCAGTGTGTAAACTGAGTTTGCTCTGTGCAAATCTGTGTTATCATACTATTTGACAAACGCATCCTGAAGTTGGGCGAACGCCCGAAACCAGTCGATGACCACAAAAAGAAGCAGGCTATCACGGAAAATATCTCTGATGCTTTCCAGCTCTGCGGAAACAACACAACAACTAAAACTTATTCACTATAAGAATTGTTAATTCAAACAAATTTAATTAAACTGTTGTAGAATCTCCAGTAATCACTAGCATAGCTCCAAAAGTAGAAATATTGAACGGTGAAGATTTGTGGGTATATTGCAATGCTACTGGAAAACCCGAACCAGAAATTAGTTGGTATTTCCAAGGACAGATTATTGCCAATCAAACAGCACTGTAAGCATTGTTTTGTAAATGTATTTATCACTTGTTTTGCTGCATCCTTGCATTTTTTTTTTAAATAATAAGCAGCTGATGCTTATTTTTTCAGCAATAAAAATAATGTTCTACATATTGAAAAGATAACAGAATCACAAAATGGATTTTATACATGTGTTGCAACAAATAAAGTGGGCCAAACTCGCAAAACTACCGAAGTGATAGTATTAAGTTAGTTTTAACTGTATACCGCATGCTTTTCTCTTAGACTATTATTGTTATAAATAATTCATAAGAAAAAAAAAATTATAGAACCACCAATGATTAAACCTTGGGAGAGTATTTACAAAGTAATACCTGGAGAAGAAGTGATAATGACGTGCGAAGTAACAGGTGCTCCTATACCTTATATAACCTGGTACAAGAATGGTGAACCACTTGCACAAGATTATTTAGTTAATGAGGGAATGATAAAGTAAGATTGAAAGAAATCAAAATATATTTTACTCTATCGATTTTAACAAGCACTAATTACTTTAATCGACTAATTACATAATTGAGACGAATTTGAAATATAAAATTATAAACTCAGGCATATTAACTATGAAAAATCTGATGTGAAATGATCATTGTTCTTAATGACAGATACTTTTTCTTTAAAGCATTTATACTATCTAAATGTTTAGTGACCTTAATACGATTTGAGCGATGGAAGTTTACATAATACTGGAAGGGCAGTTTTAGACATTAGGGGTAACAGATTAATAGTTGCTCGCAGTCCGCTCAGAATAACATCAAAATCAATTTTCCCGAAATTATGTATCAAATTATAAAAATTTGTAATGCAGGAGGGTTGCCAATTTTTTTAGGAACTTCGGGCGCTTAGAAGAATTGAAATTGACCTTTTTGCGCCAGTGACTTACTTGTTTATAATATTGTAATCTGAGAAACGAATGCTGAAAATGTTAAATATAAATTACAAAACTGAAAACATAATAAAAATTTATAGAACTATAAATAGCACTATAAAAATACATACTTATCTAAAAAAAAAAACTGTTAATACAGTACATTATAATGAGAAGATTGAAACTGTTGGTCATTAGGTTTTTTTTAACAAATTGTAGTAGAACACAGATATCCTCTTGTTATATTTCTTGTTTAAAAATAAATGTTTTAAATACCAACTACTATTTACAGATTTTACGCTGAAAAACAGCATTCAGGGGAATATTCTTGTAAAGCCATGAATAAAGTTGGAGATTATATAACCACTTTGACGCTCATTGTCCTGGGTAAGAAGTTTGTATTTTTGGTATAGTTTTTAAAAACTTATCAAATAAGTTCAATTATTATTTTCAATATTGATTCACAAGAAAGATTTATCTCTATTTCATAAAATTCATCAGAACCGCCAATTTTCTCTCGCCATTTGCCAAACAGTATGGACATACTGTTTGGAGAGAATGCCGATTTACCTTGTATAGCATTTGGAGATCCAAAACCAAATATTAAATGGAGTAAAATACAAAAACCACAAAAATTACATGATTCTAGGTCAGAATTTTTTTTTTTAATATACAGAAATAATTTTATCTTATCAAAGCGGATAGTATTTAAATTGTCGATTTTTCATAGATTTATTCCATACGAGAATGGGACATTGAAGATTATTAACGTCACTAATGAAGATGAAGGCTTATACAAATGTACAGCACAAAACAAAGCTGGTAGTGTTATCAGACAGATGAAGCTAAATGTGTTGGGTTGGTTCTTCATTGTTATTATATGAATCTCTAGTTTTTTTTTTTCAACACATACGACTTTCTCTTACTACAATTTACACAATTCTCTTCAACATACAATTCCTACTAGATGTTTAGTTGCCTTCAAATTTCAATGAATCAGACCAACTAAACTTTACAAAACGATATTTGTTGATGAAAGCATAACTTACACCTTCCTCAGGAGCTTTTAAATGAATTTTCTTGCAAAAAGTTTCCCAAAAGTGATAGCTATTTGCATCTATAGTTAGAATGTCAAGTTTAATGAAAGTCGTTGGTGTTACTATGGAGAAAATCCCAGAAAACTGAAAAAAAAAACTGTTCAGTAAAGTTTCACTTCTAGGTCAACCGATTTTCTTCAAACTCGGAATTTTGGTAACGTATTTAATTCTGATTAATATTGTGTGGATGATAGAATCATATAACAAATTAAAACAGCCTTTAGAGGAAAGCATAACTCTTACCCTGCCGCAAAACCAAGTTTAAAATACCAAAATAACGTTTAAAGAAAATCGTTGGAACCATTTCCAGAAAATGACAAAAATAAATGCAAATTTCACTCAGTATGTGGTACTTCCGGTTAACCGATTCGTTCAAAACAATTTTAGCAGCACCCTGGTGGAACTAAAACAAATATCTATAAGAGATAGACTCATTTCTAAAAACCACTTTTTCGGTCTCTGGGGACCCGAAAATATTTATTTCCGGTGAAAACTCACCCAATTTTGAAAATCTGGCACGTTCATAATACTTCCTCTTACAAGGAGTAAGAGAAAATAAAAAACATAGCCATACAAAGAAATATCGTATTTATTTTTAATTTTCAGAAAAACCACAAGTAAATCTTACTGCTAAAAGCGTAATTGTTCATGAAGATGATGAATTAAGTTTGACTTGCGAAACAAATGGGAAGCCAAAACCTAAGATTACTTGGATGAAAGATGGGGACTTATTGTTTTATGCTGGTAACAATAATACTCTCAGGTATACTCCTTTTTTATGTTGTTGATAACTAAATGAATGTTTAAACAGACATAGGTACCCTATGGGTGTCTGTCTAATCCCTAGGAGTTGATGAATACACATATTCTTTGGGAAGTCGTATTAATTAAAAATTTCAGATGTTTATGTAGTGGTTAAAGAGTAAAGCAAACATAAAGACTAAAATCTAGACATAAAGACTGGATTTCACAAAATAAAACAAAAAATCTGGTATGAAACACTCACACGACTCTCTCTCTTACTGCCGTTTACACACAGTTGTAATTCACAAATTTTCTTCAATCATAATTTTTAGTTTATGTCTTCAATATTATATCAAATGGAGGATCTAAACTTAATGAAATTACTTTTTTTAATAAACCATACCCTCCCCTCCCGCAAACTTCTTTCATGAAATTTCTCGGAAAAAAGTTCCCAATAAAAGTGTTAGATCTCTGTATTTATAGTTAGTGCAACAAATTTAATGAAATCAGTCGGTGTTTATGGATAAAATCATAGAAAACTGAAATAACCAGCAAAAAACGCCCTTCTGGTCAACCGATTTTCTTCAAATTCGGAATTTCGGCAGTAAATTTAATTCTAATCAATATTATTTAGGTGATAGAATTGTATAATAAACTATAATAGCACTTTAGAGAAAAACATAACACCATGGAGAAATGTTTAAAATAAAAGTTGTAGCTCTTTGTAAGTGTAGTTAATATTCCAACTTTAGAGAAAAGTGTTGGAGCCTTTTTTTTTTTTTAGTTAATCGTGAAAAACTGAAAAATCCATTCATTCCATAATAGCACTTCCAGTTGATAAGTAAGTTGGACTCACGGGACCTCTAAAGCATATTTTCGGTGAAAGTTCGATTTCGAAAATTTGTCCCGATTACAATACTTGTTGTAACAGCACTTAATAGTTTGCATTTGGAGAAAAATGATCCCTGAAGTTTTGGTCATTTAGTATACAGCACTCACTCGTCTGACGATTCAAACTTTCACCTCTCCAGTTGTCCTCAAATCACTACTTTAAATTACTGTATACTAAAGCGATAGAAGACAATGTTCCTAAATAAGGAATAGGTTGGGAAGTGAACTATCCATTTGTTGCAAAACGCATTATACTACCACCTACTCAGAGAGCCTGCTTGTTGATATGTGTAATAGCTTAGCATTTACTTACCAGCTTGGCAAACTCTAGCTCACTGCTTCTAATATTCGATTAACTGATCAATTGATTAAATGATCATATCTTTTGATTATTACATTTCTATAACTATGTCTTTCTGCAACAAAATATAATAAAGGTAAACTTTTTCTAGGTTCACCGCTAGACCAGCAGATTCTGGAATGTACACTTGTGCTGTTGAAAATATTGTCGGCAAAGCAGAAGACTCTATTAACATAACTGTTTATAGTAGGCAGAATTTCAAACATTATTTCATTTTTTAAAATATCAATTAATTGCCTCTAAATTTCTACAATTTTGTATAGTTGCACCCTCAATAAGTGGGCCAAAGGAAGAATCTGTAATTGGTTTAAAAGGAGAGGATATTGTACTCAGATGTCAGCTACAAGGCATACCCAAACCTACAATCAGATGGATTCGTAACAATACAGAATTATTATATACTAGAGATCATTATAGGTTAGTCATGATTGATTTTCAAAACTGATTCCAACTGGATACATTTTAACGTAGAATACCTATGTAGAATAGGAGGAGGCCACCTATTTGGTAGAAAGCGAACGAACGTTTTCTCATAATAGGTAGTGGTAGTGGGGTGGAGACTTGGAAAAAGTAAAAACGTATTCTACTCATGATGCAACTGTTACAGATGCCTTTTTTTACATGACAGATACCGCTTAATTTTTTCATTTAGGCAAGTCAAGACACGATCTACCGTGTCAGCCGCCGCTGACCATTTAATCGGCTGAATAATTCAGTTTCAATGGAGAAAGCGCGCAACGAATAAAAGGTCGGGCCAACAAAAAAAGATTGTTTTTGTCCAAGTTTTGACCATCAATCAGTGGGACATACATTACCAGCATTGTTTGTGTTTTGTTAGGTTAGGTTAAAAACAAAATACTTTTTATATTTTATTCTTTAGATTTTTGGTGATTCCTTATTTATCCTAATGCTTAATAATTGCTGCTAATATATAGAATCGTGAATATATTTTTTAGGGTGCTTTTACGACAAAGGAAACAAATGAAGCAATTTTGATTAAAATGTGCCATATTAGGTCGTATTAGTGGCAGGGAGTATTGATAAAAGTATCTTTAACTGAAGCCCAAATACACATTGCCGACTACTACCAGCCGACAGTTTAGGAAGTGACACGTGCGCGTTGCGTACATCGTTAATTTGTACTTGATACTTTACTCAGAATTAGTGTTGCCACTCGCCAAACTTATTACTGCCCATGATTTCATTCATTAACGATATAAAACTTGATGAATTATTTATTTTTTACTTTATAGATTGGCCACTGATTCGCTCATAATGAAAAATCTAACCTTATCAATGGCAAGCGTGTATGTTTGCGAAGCAAAAAATGTGGTTGGAACAAGTAAAAAGTTGTTTAGAGTGAACATTCATGGTAATTTACTTATCCGCTACAATAAATAAAATTTAATTAAGGCAAATAATTTGGATTTTGGTTTGTTTTCTATTAGCAAGACCAGAAATACTGAATAATTTAGTCACTAATGTAACACTGAATGAAGGCGATAATTATCACATAACTTGTACTGCTACTGGAGTTCCAACACCTATTGTACATTGGATGAAAGATCAGACACCATTCTTCATAGGATATAACGATGGTTAGTTAGAGGGGTTAGCTTTATAAAACTGATATCACAAATTTATGATTCCAATAACAAAAGTCTTCAATTATTTCTGGAAGAAAAACAAATACCTTTCATGTTCTAGGTGAGATATTAGTTTTGGAAGACAATACGTTAGTTTTGGCGAATGTAAAGTCGGAAATGACTGGTACTTATCAATGTAGAGCATCAAATATTCATGGAGAGATATCGAGGAACTATACAGTACTGGTAGTTGGTAGGTTATTTATTTTTCATCTAACAAAATAGTAATTGTAATAATCGTCATCAATGAAAATCATCATGAAAAGAATATCACTCACTTTTTCATGTGTATCCGGTCTTGCTTGATGAAATGTATTATGTATTTAACAAAATATGGTTAGTACTTAAACCTTAAAGTGCATCTCTCTGTTGACGGAAGGATCTAGCCACTACTTCAAAGGTTCTGGACTTCCCTGTGCCAAAAAAACAGCACTGACACCTTCTAACATACATACCTAAACTCTAGCTCAACACAATAGAGGCTTTCTGTGGACACCAGTTAGGTCAAGTTTTTCTCAGTACCATTTCAGTGCAATATATGGTTCTAAATACTATTAATATTCATTAGATGTTTTGTTAGAATTCCAAATTTGATGAAAGTCGGTTAACCGAACGTGCAAGTTTACAGAATAGGTTTTGACTTTTTTGAAATTATCTCGAAAATTGCTAGAACGATTTCCTTTAAACTTGGAATGTGCTAACTGCACAGATGTAAACATATCACTTTTATTTGGAACTTAAAAAAAAAATTAGATAGTTTTGCGGAATTTGTGACGTTAAATTTCAAGTTTATATTGTTGGTTCTTGGTTATTGGCGCGCTCCCCTACCTGAATTGGTTGGTGGTCTTCCTATCACTTCTATTTTAGAACAAACGAACAAAATTTGAAGCTTAAAGAAAATTTGTAATTTTATTTATAATTTGTGGTATTAACAGGGGTAAGAGAAAGTGGTGTGTTTGTGTGTTACATCAGATTTTCTTTAATTATCCATTTCACTTATTCAGAGAAATTCCGTCTTTATTTAATTCAAGTGGGCGAATCCCATATGATTGGCAAGCGAAACTACTTTTTTTTAAATTTCGCCAATTTACATTTAGTTCCATGAGGGAGATAAGTTTTGAGGTTATCAGTGGCCAGAAAGAGATTCCTATTCTAATATACTAAATAGAAATAAATTAATTCGACAAATGGGTGAAACCAACTTGACAAGCAAATAAAAATAAAATAACTTTTCCAGCTTGATGACTCCACTTACACGAATCCCGTTTCTTTCATATATATTTTCAAATATCCCTCGGACAAGTGACAAAGATACGCCTAGTGCTGAGCCTCATTTGCTTAACATAATTTATGAATGAGAACGGTTATTTGCCGCTTTTCTGGGTGTCTGTGATTTTAAATAGAATAAGTAGTCTGTGAGAGGGTGTAAATATAAGTATGGGCGTGAGAGTTTTCCTGTGGGTCTGTTAAAACCAAGTAGTTGCAGCCGTTCATCTCTTCAGCTCTGTGTGCATTGTTGACTATTGAAGGTCCTTAATAAGTGTGATTCGTATCGTATCCACAGAGTTGTCAAGATTCCTAAAGAAATTGCTAGTCAATTTCTTCTCTAGACAAATAAGTCTTACCCCGTCTAAATCTACGTGCCTTTAGAGATAACTGTGCAGCTTTTTGTGTTTAGTGAACTCAAAACTTTAGCGATGAGCTGGAAGTTAATCTATGAGTGCGCTAAAATCATTTGTTCCATTCCCGCAAGGACATCAAGAACCCTGAATAACTGGTTAGTCCACTTTCCCGGCCGGAGAACATACAAAATAAATATATGAGTCTGCCCAGCGAATTAGAATATATCAGTGAAGCTAAAATTGTTGGAATTTGTAAATGAAATCATTTTCATGATGTCAAACTTAGAAAGTGAAGAAATTCTCGTCAGATCTGAGCACTTTTTGTTCTTATTAAATATTTGATATAACATTATAAGAGTTCTAGCTTGTCTAATCTGATCTGTATTGTACAGATTGCTTTAAGGTTTTTTTTTATACTGAGCAGATAAGTATTTGTCATAGTCTATTTATTTATATAAAATTTTAGTTCTTTGGTATTGTTTATAGTTTTCAGCCATTGTGCTGCATGCAGTTACTTGGGGAGGAGCAACCACAAAGGTTACCACAGCTCAGTACCCCGTGCTCTTCGTCAGAACAGCACACATAAACTTCATACACTCTACCCTTACAGACAAGGACCAACACAGTACACAAAGTAGGGTGTCCGCCCCTAGTTAATTGGCATAAGCCAAGGGAGAAGGATAAGTCAATGGTAGCGCGATGGACTAGCAACGCGGAGGTCCGAGTTCAAATCCAGCATACATTTTCTCTTCCTAGGAGCCTCTACAGCTCTACAGCTCACCTTCCGGATGGGCAGTGTTGTCTGTATATAGAGAACACTGCTCGGAGAGTCGGAGTGCACTGCGGAGGGAGGGCTCCGGGGGCAGAATAGATCTTTCAGGTCGCAGTACCATAATCCTCTGCAACAACCTTTCACCCAGTGAGTGGCACTACTTATCTGCACTTATACACAATTATTATCGTAACAAGTCAAAACAATTCCACCTTTTGGAATTGTGACCTCTTTGGGTGTTAGTTTATGTAAATAGAATACAGTAATTTATATTCATTACATTCGTTGATTTATATTGCATTGCATATTTTATACATTAAACGATTATCACGAAGAAAGTATATACTATATAAATAATAACTTTGACAAATAGCTATGACTAATCTTTGCGTATAAGCTCGCGCAGTGACCATGAATTTATTAACCTTAAAAATCTTTTCATAAAGAATCACGTAAGTTGTTTACAGTGCCAACAAGAGCGATAGCACCTGGAGTACGCCATCTTGAAATTAATGCTTCCGACACTGGAACTTTGACATGTCCATTGAATGAAAGTTTACCAGTTTTAAAAGTTATCTGGTTGAAGGCAAGTTATGTTTAGATTTTAATAATTTTTGTTTTTATGAATATATACAATAAGTTTTATCGCTATAATTTTTAATTTATACCGATATGTATGGTGGAACAGGATAATCAACCAATTGGTAATATAATTCATGAACGAGCCGATGATGTACATATTTCTATCAGTAACGGTAAACAATTGAAAATTACCGAAGCTTATCCCGAAGATACTGGCAACTATACATGTATAGGTATACATCCAACTACAAACACTTCATCAGATTTTCTTGTTGATGTACTAATCAGACCACAGTTCATTGATGAATATCCACCAGATGAATATAAAGTGAAACAGAGTGACACATTGACGATTGATTGTAGCTCTAGTGGTCATCCTGCGCCCAGAGTAAGTAGTATAATAATATTCAACTTGTTACTGTTAGTGTGTATTGTTACAGATGTGCTGTAATTGAATCGTTGCGATGACGTTTCTAATACCGTAGAATACTCGCCTGCTGTAATTAACTGCTCAAATCTAAATAAAACTATCTATAGGAGACTAAAATTTCAGGTTCACTGGACTCTTTTGGAAAAAAATTTACCAATAACTGAAATCACTTTACCAGGATTTTACTTAGAAGGAGAAAATAATGAAAATTTGATAATTAGATCAGCCAAACTAAACCAAACTGGTAAATATGTATGTACAGCTATTAATAAACTGGGCAAAGAGAGGCGCAATTTTCAGATAACGGTTACAGGTAAATAATTTTATAAACCACTGTAGTTTTTCCCTACGCCATGATTGGCCCTGCGTCGGCGGCCCAGTATAAATTTTGGGCTTTCATGTTCGTTTAGTTTGATTTTCGGAGGGGGGGACGGGCACGTGAAGACAACTTGGATGTGAATAACTTCACCCCTCCCGAACAACTTTTTAATGTAGATGTGTAAAATTTGTGGCTACCAAATCAGGTCAGTTATATCCTCAAAGACAATTGCAACTCCTTTAGCTATTCGCCTTGGTATGAAGAACGGAGTGTCATCGGTAAAGTGTTCACTGTGTGGGTTTGAGTGGTGTTGTGCTTGAGTTAGCCTGTCAAGGTATATAAAGTAATCAAACACATCCAACAACTCCGCATCTCTCTTCTGTAGTGTGAAAATGTTAATAAGGGAGTGTCAGTACAAGTGACTCAAGTTGTTAGGCTGGGAGATATCCAGCAAGGCCTAGATACCTGAAGAGTGGATTACCGATGCAACTGGGGGAAACCATTTACAAATTGATAATAATACGACAATAGCATGTTTGGAGAGTATGACACGTGTATATTACGAGTTGCACGTACTAACGAGGTTCTGCCAAGTATATCAGCCAATCAAAAGTTGGAATTACAGATGGAATTATAATAAACTGATTTTATAGCACTGTTATTTTTACTCCCTTTTTAAGGCTTTAAGAGGAAATATGAAGACGTTAGAGTCATATAGTTTTTAAATTGAGTTTTCATCCGTAAGTATTGATTGTAAGATCCGTGCCAATAGGCATGTAAATTTCAGGACAATCCAAGAAAAAAGTTGTCGCAGCAATCCGTCTCTTCAGCTCTGTGTGCATTGTGTGACTATTGAAGGTCCTAAATAAGTGTTATTCGTATCGTATCCACAGAGTTGTTAAGATTCCTAATTGCTAATCCATTTCTTCTCTAGCCAAAGAAGTATATACCTCGTCTAAATCTATGTGCCTTTAGAGATAACTATGCAGCTTTTTGTGTTTAGCGACTCAAAACTTTAGTGGTGAGCTGGAAGTTTATCTATGAGTGAGAGAGAAAGGGCGAGGATGCTCAGCTGGATATGCCGTTTTGTAAATATAAAACAAATAGCAAGTTTGAAGGAAATTTGCCAGTTAGAATTGTTCGAGATTTCTTGATTACGAAAAAATGGATTTATTTTTACTGCTGGAGTTCATCAATGGGCGGTCTTTATAATTCTCAGTACTGCCCAATGGCATTAAAATATATTTCTTATATAGCATTCAATTTAATATTTATTCGTTTTTTCAAAGTTGATATTCCAAAAATAAATGTTATTTTTACAGATTAACTGGAACTTTTGGAGCATATTTTAATTTGAACATTAAATACAGATCAATTAACATTCTAAGACAATTATACTTAATGTAACTTTAATTTAATCTTGTAATGGAAAATTTATTTCTTATGCTGGTGTTACACTGAACTAGCTCCCACGGAACCTTTCAGGCTTCTATTTCAACAACTTTTTTTACATTTCAAGTGTAAATAAACTAAATTTTATTAGATTTTTTGTTTCTCTTTTTTTATGATAATCCTGTACTCAGAGTATTATTAAATATGAAATCACTTTCATTGAACATTAGACAAAATTGTATATATTTCAATAAATTATTAAAAAAGAAAAGTAAAAAGGAGTGATGAAGCGGCTATGTTATCACAGTGTAAATTAGATCAAATGCACAAATTTTTTAACAATTATAATTTCTTTCCAAAATATATTTCTACTAGTTTTAATAATTGAAACTAGAAATAATATCCAGAAAAGATCAAAAGATATATGTCATAATTGTAAACTGAAATCTGTGTATATTATGAATCATTATCTCTGATTATGAACAAACTGGAAAACATTTTTTAATACCAGCTGTTAGCGTCTTCAGAAAGAAGTGGAAGGTGGGCATGAGAGATTAACTAGGGAGGGTAGCGAGCTCGACCTGAGGTTGGTGAGAAAAGAGGGAGTCATTTTGGGCCAGTACGTCATTTAGGGGAGGGGTGGCGTACCAAAGAATGTGTGAGGAGGATCGTCGATTGACCCTGGAAAGTACAAACAGTGCGGCAAAGATCCCATGCAAGGGACTACGACTAGAAGTACCCATGTCCGCAGAGGAATTTGGTGAGGTACTAATCAACTTCGCCAAACAAGCCGCCCCTCTCTTTATGGCCTCAAAAGCTTAATGAGCATCGCAGTTAAGTTGTGCAACTTTCCACTTTGCTTTAGTAGACCGCTTTTCTTTCCTTAGCATAAAAGTCTATAGATAGGAATTACTCCAGCGATCTCCCTATAGCAGGCTTCGAAACCGTACGGTACGCCTAAGCGGTCCATAGTGCACCTAGCCTTTGCACATGGGCAATTCTTTTTGTAACTTTATTAAGGCTTGGCGGACATCGCGGTCATCAACAGACGGCGCTTACTATATTTAGGCCCGCTGACATTGGCCGCAGTCTACCGAGCCCCGCCACTCCTCTTGCAGCCTTTTCAGCTAATCGCATAATTGATTTTACTTTTACTTAGCATAAGAAGAGAATTTTATTTTTTGACATGAGAAGATGGCACATGGTACATATTTTTAATATAAATCAATTTACTTCCTTAAAAAGTACTCTAAAATGAAACGATCAGATGTATCTGTTAGTGGGCTGATCGGCCAGGGGGTATCACAAGAAAACACCAACAATTTTTTAAGTGTTTTTTATTAATACCCCGACGTTTCGACAAACATTGTTTGTCTTCTTCAGGGGCCATCTTAGAATGGGAAAATTTATATGCTCTATCACTACATGTTCAATTATAACTATGGTTATATCCACAGATTATATGTTCAATTATAACTGTGGATAACCACAGTTATAATTGAACATGTAGTGATAGGGCATACAAATTTCCCATTCTAAGATAGCCCCTAAGAAGACAAACAATGTTTGTCGAAACGTCGGGGTATTAATAAAAAACACTTAAACATTTTTTGGTGTTTTCTTGTGATACCCCCTGGGCGATCAGCCTACTAACAGATACATCTGATCATGTCTAACGGCCAACAATTGCTACAATTTGATAAAATGAAACAATTTAAATGGCAACACTCAACGATTCAAGCTAATTTCAGATTCATTAATCGTGAATATTCTGAGCTTCATAACTGTTGAATATCAATTACATAATACTTATCCATAAATCGCACAAAATATGATACCAAATGATGCAATAAATTTATCACTAGATACAAATCTGAATAAAGAAAGCTTATTTTACTTAAATGACTAAAAACCTTGATATAACATTCTTTACAAACATATCAATCAAATAAGAAGAATTGATGATTAAAATTCCATAATAAACATTATAAAAAACTAATCATAAATTGGAAATGAAATTTTACATACAGTGAAGTAACTTTAATATTCGGACAGCCTCAATTATTCGATTTATTATTAAAAAATATAATAAAAAAAATGTTTAAGTCTAGTAATTTTTGAATAAAAATTTTTTATTTATTTAATAAATAATAATATGTAGAGAAAGTCCAACAAAGCCCACTTAGGCTTCAGTCTAAGCGTGATGTTACACAAATATCCGGAGAAATAATTCCTTCTGTGTTAATGCAAATATTTAATTGATAAAAATGAATCAAGGGTTAATTATTTAATTTCATTCATTTTACTGTGTTTTTATTAATTTTAACTGTGAGCAGATATTATTTAAAATGTTTTTGTGAATTTTCTTACAAATATCAATGTAAAAAAATGATCCCCCGCGGAAAAACAATATCTGGAACTAAGAAAATAATAATTTATATTCATAACGACAACAGAACCATTCGGGAAATTCAACTTCTTTTGAGTATTACTAAAGGGTACAGTAGGGGAAATGATAAAAAATATGAAAATGACAAAAGAATCGCCCCTATACCCCCAACAAGGGCGCCCATAATTACTGGCTGACCATGACAAGAGGCACATCCGCAGAAAATGAGAGAGGTCCTACGGTAGGTGCCCCAGAAATCCGATCTGAACTGTTACAATATTTTGGTATTGATGTTTATGCCCAAACAGTACGAAGAGCAATAAAAGAACTAGAGCAATTAAAAAAAAATTGTCCGAATAATTTTTAATTCAGAATCAGTACAAAGTTCAAAATACGAGTAAATTTTTCTGACATAAAAAATTTAAAAAAATTATTCAATGTTATTAACTCAATTTGTAAATAAATGTTATATTTCTAAGCACTCTTTTATACTTACAATATTTTTCATCTCCATCCAGGATTATACTAGCAATAATTAGTTGGTCCGGTCTGTACCCTGTAATTGGGCTCAGGATCGAATTATAATTTCAAGATTATTAAATGCACTTCACTTAATAATAATTCTAAAATACTATTTTTATTAACAGCTTTACATAAAATTCAACACGTATTTTCACTTCACAATTAGTAAGAACCAATAACAAAAAAAAAAAATTTTTTAATTTATGATAAAAATTATTGATCATATATCAACAGTTGCACAGTTATTATTCAAATACCATTAATCAATCCGTTTTTAAAAAATAATTATTTCATCAAGCTTTGCTTGATGTTGACGCTGCCCAATTCGTAGTGTGAAAAAATGGTCACATTCGGTTATTTCCGACAAGCTTCGTTTGCCTCAATAATGTGACCTATTATAGCTTTCTTTGTAATTGTGTGCCGTGTTTCTCAGATATCATTCCGCTTCAGGCGAGCCACCTTGAGGTCTACATGCAAAACGCATTTATGCGTAGGGAGCACGTGCTGGCCGTGTTCTTTGATCTCGAGAAAGCTTATGATACAAAGTGGAGATATGAGATTCTGCGGAAGTGTCACGACTCCCAGAATGGCACACCGATCCAGTATAAAGAGTGTGTCCGTTTCCTGGGCTTCGTATTCGGTACTAAGTTAACCTGGCAGGATCATATTGATTATTCCTATACAAATGCAAGGAGAACCCTCGATATCTTGAAATTTCTAGGAAGCTACAGATGAGGAACAGACCGGGAAATCTTAAAACTTATTTTTATTTACTTACCGTTCCAAACTAGAATATGGAGCTCCAGTTTATAGTTCTGAGCGCAAGTCACGACTGAAATTACTAGACAGAGTTTACAATGAAGGTATTAGACTATTCACAGGCGCCTGTACTAGTCCTCTACAGAGTCTCTGTGCAGAGTGGGGGATGCTGCCTCTTCAATTTAGGAGAGAACAGCTTACCCTGACCTACACCGCTGGAATATGGGGAATGAGTTTCCATAACTTGTTTCCTGTCATAATGAAGAGTTCTATCAACAGCGATCGAGGACGCGACCCCTTGGGGTCCGAGCTAAGCAGGGAATGGAATTTGGCCGATGGTAGGTTGGAGCATAGCGTCTTCTCCTCCCTGGCATTACCCTCTGCAAGCGTCCGCATGGATCTGGCAGTACTAAAAAAGAGGAAACACCTCCCGTGTCTATAGACAAAAATTACTGGAAATTTTAAATATTTATTATAACTTCCGACCTACCTTTACAGACGGGTCGAAGATAGGTGACGTTGTGTACACGGAGGGAGTCACCCTTAGTTGGACACTTCATTATGCAACCGTGTAAAAGGCGGAAATGTTTGCTATATGCCAGGCCGTAGAATTAATCAAGAATAACTATTATAAAAAAGCGCTAATATTGACGGACTCAATATGTGCTTTAATGGCTCTCCTGGACCATTATCAATTCTCGACAGACCTTAGATATTCTTAGGAGCCTTAGGGGGATATTCTCGACAGTCTTAGGTATTTACAGCTTACTGCTGCAGTTAAGCACACGTGGTCAAAGGGTGACTTTCTCCTGGGTGCCGGGCTACATTGACTGTTCGCTAATGAACGTGTGGACGAGGCAACCAAGCGAGCTGGCTCTACACAATAGATGAACCCCCCCCCCCCCCGTTAACCCCACTGACTTACAAATATATATAAAACACATTATTAATATGAAATGGCAAAGTCAGTGGGACAGGATAAGCGAAAACGTTAAAGATATTAAACCTTGTGTGCGAAGTATTATAGTCGAGAATTTCCGGCTCTGTGATTTTGACGAGGCTGAGGATTAGTGATACACGTGTGACCCATGGGAATCTTCTGAGAGAAGGCCGAAATGCTCTCGATGCCAAGAAAGGCTAACGGTGGCGCACGTGTTGGAGGGGTGTCAGGCTCTGCGTACTCAGAGAGAAAGGCAGGCCTGCCACATAACAAGAGGGTTCTCCTTATATACAGAGGCTATTTAATTTTTAAAGAATATTAATTTGTATAAAAATTAAGTTAGGTTTGTTAGTAGTTAGGTAAGGTTAATTAAACTTTGATAAAGGAATATCCCCTCGTGTGAATGTATATATTAGCGTGATTGTATTTATTAGCGAGAATGTATTTATTGGCGCAATGCTTTTATGTGTGAATGTATTTATTGGCGAGAATGTTAGGGTGAATGTTTATTTAGGTTTTTTCGGGGTTGAAAGAAATTTTATAAAAGTATTTCAACCCAATTAGGTTTAGTTCACTTAAGGGTGTGCAGGAATGTTTGTCAAAAGTATTGCACATCTAAAATGAAACGGTTTACAGCAAGCAAATAGTCTCTTTAGGATAGGTTACATAGATTCTTCAGGATAGTTTCTTGCTTACAATATATAAAATTAATTCGTTATTTATCTGCACGCAAAAAGATCTACATTTAGAAAATGCAAATAGATTCAGAATTTTCACATTAATTTATTATATATATAATTGTAAATATTTCATATTAAATATAAGTAAATAAATAAAAAAGGGATGGCACATCAATGATCGATGAAATAAGAGGAGAATGTGTGGTATTATGTTCAATAAGCTTGGGGTCCTCCATGCTTTACTAGGCAAGGCACTGATTTGGATGGCACAATGGTTGAATATGTGCCATCCCAGTTCGTGCGGACCGGTTGGAGAACGAAACAAACCGGTTGGAGGGGCGATATTAACCATAGAAGTGGATGCGCAAAAAAGACACTTACAAAGAAGAACATTTCTAAATGGACGGAAATATTCCGGCAGGGCCCCCTATAGCAAAATTTAATTACACTAATTTCTGGTGTTTGAAATGTAACTTCTATCAGTCTATAAAGGGAATTTCCACATTTGGCATGATGCACTCTTCTGAAATAGAAATTATTCAACTTTGGATATTTCATGTACAGGTGAATTCTGTTTAGTAAAACCTTTTACACTCCTAAGTGGTTGAATATGTTTGATACGCTAGCATGCCCGGCCGCCAATGTTAAATCACTGGGTAGAGCTAGTGGCGGAATTTTGGTTTTCTTAAAAAAAGAAGAAATTTATAAAGGAATTTGAATTAATATGTCCTGCAGATTACTGGATTTTTATTAAATGTAAATTTAATAACGAAATTGTTATAATCAGATTGGTTTATTTTAAAACCTGATATACAAAGAACGCATATAAGATGAATTTGAAAATCTTTTACAAGATATCTGTTTAAATTTCAATTATAAATTAATTTTAGGAGCGGAATTTGATTGTCGGATGGGTTGCTTAAATCGTGTTGAAAAGAAATGGTCTTCGATAGCAGACTGTGGGCGAAGAGATGTTCAACTGATAACATTATTTGTAAAAATAATGGAAAATGTGGGTTTGTCAGTGTGTAACGGCAGATCATATTGTCGAGGGTGGGGGTGGGTGGGGTTGGTCACCATCGGCAATTATATGTTTGTGGACCACCAGGGTCGTAGAGTTTGATCTCCATCCTTTCCATTAGCAGTTCATATGGAGTATCAGCATAGACTATTCTTTCAAAGGAACCAAATGAGTCAATAAACAAATTTTCCTTATTCAGCGAACCCTGAAATTAATTTCCTTCTAACAGTTATGCTTTCTAAAATTAGTAACTGATATTATATTTTTCTGTAATGTTTACAAAGAAAAAAGTGAATGTTTTATAATATCAAAGTTTTATATCGAAATGTATATACAATATAAACAAGATATTATTGAAAACAGAAATCCTTAGTATCTGTTCCAGCAGACAGTAATACTCTCTCAAAGGTGCATGGCTGAGCTGGAAAAAATATAATGTCATCATTATCACTTTCAAATTTAATATTACATGAAATAAATAATTCGTAATGAACTTTAAATTAGCTTACAGATATCAAACCATTCCGCAGGCAATCCTGCATCTTCTCGGGCAGATCTAATGGCCATTTTCAGGGCATATTGCAATGATACAGATAAACATATAGGAGGTTCGCCAGTAGCTGTAACACATTATTTACAAAACAGGATTCAAAAAATTCAGAATAATAATAGCATTCAGAAATTTTTTTTATAATAAATATTCTGGTCCTTTGTGCTACTCTAGGTTGCTGCGACCTACGGAGATAATGAAAATCCAAAATTAATGGAAAAAATTCTGGTAAGCAACACTACAAACTTTCCCTACATGTATTTATCATTTTCTTCTATTCTATTCTATTCTGGTGATCGAGGTGCCATAAAGGGGATAATGCACTTATGTCAAAAGGAAACAGCTAACCCAGTTGCATCTCCTAAAAGCTTATTAAGTTGCCAGACCGAACAGAGAAACAAACAATTCGACTGAATTTCCACTCTAAAAATCAGGAGCATCTATGAGAATATAATGCACACATTCGCAAAGAAGATAAAAAGGGATTTTAATGATTTTCCTTTCCACACTCTCTACAAAACGGGTCCTCTATAAGACCACATGGTGTGTGAGTGTCAAATTATTCCCTTAATATTACTGACAGATGGATTGGGAACGGTTTGGCATTATAAAGAAATGAAAGAAAGGAATTTAGTTGTGGAACAAAACTGTCTCTAGAAACAACAGAAGAAGAATATTTTCCTCAATTATGGAATGTATGACCGAGAATCCTGGATCACCATTCAGAAAAGCTTTGCAGTATTAAGAGTAAGGAAATGGATTATTGGAGAAGATGTCTAAAGAAAACATGATGGGATAGGATAAGGAATGATATTATCAGGCAGGAAATGAAGTGTCAGAAAAAATTGCAAGAAGAATGTTCGGATGGTATAGCCAGCTTAGAAGAATGCACCCCGGGAGATAGCCAGAAATGGTTAGGAAATGGAATCCGGAAAGGAACAGGAGAAGAGGGGTAGACTATCAAGAAGGTGAGAGGATGATATTGAGATGATGGCTGCTTTGGCAAACAGTATGTGACGGCAAGATATATGGAGATATGATCGAAAGATATGACAACACCCCAGAAAAAAAAGAAACGCCGAGAAATGAATAAAGGAAGAAAAACTAACTTTTGGGGAAGCTCCTCAAAAACTCTTATTGAACTGGTAGAAATAAATCTTTCCTAACCAATGTGAACTATTTTGTGTATCAATTACTTGTTTAAACAAAATATGTAGACTGGGTAGTTTTCGACAAAATCGCGAAAAAACAAAACAAACTTGTGCTTTACCATGGTAACAGCCAAACGGAATATCGTGTTTGAATTTGCAACCAGCATTTCCAGAGAAATGTCAAAAACTGACCCGATCGCAATATGGCAGAAGTAGCACGAGTCCATAGATAAGTAGGAAACTAGATTGTTATAGGGCATAACAATCTAGTGATAGCAAATTAGAAAGCTAATTATTAAAAGTATACCATTAGAAAATTCAAAATCCGTATACAATTTTCAGTGTTTAGCTGATAAAGCGATTTCCTCTGGTAATGTGCGCTTTGCCTGGTAAGTTAAATTAGTAAACAATTGAGTATTTTAGAATTGTTCCTATGGTTTATGTTTGATTTTTAATTCATCTAAGGATTAATTTAGATGTGTAGATGATTACAAAGTAAATCTATTAACTCCTGCTCGTGAATCTATGATAAAACCCAGAGGCTGTGAAAGTGCAAAATTTTTCTTGACGAAAGTGAATATATATATAATAATAATAAACTATAATATTAATATTACTATATAATATATATATATATATATAACTATATAAATATATAAACTATACAAAATATATACTATAACTATATAAAATATATAACTATAATATATAATATATACTCACTTATTTGTAATATATATATACTCACTTTGTAATATATGTATATGTATATATATATGTATGTATGTATGTTAAGCTGGAGTTTGCTATGAAGGACATTCAAATCACTTTTGCAAGCACTAAATGTATGGAGGGTTGTTAATCAAGCACAATTATACTGAGGTACCGCAGGAATCCAAAATACCACATTAGGCAAGAAATGGCTAATGTGAAAAGGTCGTTCACACAATTTAATAAAAATTTCGAAAATATATCATAAACTTTGATTTCAGGTATAAATATCCGTTTTTACTTTCTCTAACTGGAAAATTCATTTAGAGGGAGTTTTTAGATGAGAGGCGGGGTTATGTTTACCTCTAATGTACTATTTCAGTGTATTATATAATTGTACCATCTAAAAAATATTAAATAGAATTCAATATGTTGGAAATATTCCAAGTTTAAAAAAAATCGGTTGACCGAAAGTACGTTTTTATTGAAAACTTTTCTCATTTTTCTGAGATTTTCTCGAAAACGGTTCAACAATTTTCTTTGAACTTAGTATATCGACTAAACATGATTTGAGCTACAACTTTTATTTGAAACCTCTTTCGGAAAAGTTCATTTAAGGTGGTTTTGTGGAGAGAGGAGGGGTTAAGTTTTCCTCTAAAGTGCTATTTTAGTTTATTATATAATTTCAACAACTAAATAATAATAATTAGAATTAAATATGTAGTTCAATTCCTGAGTTTGAAGAATATCGGTGGACCATAAGTTTGTTTTGCTTGAAGTGATTTCAGTTTTCCACGGTTTTATTCATAAAAACACCACCTATTTACTTAAATTTGTTACATTAACTATGAATACAGAGACTTGTCACTTTTGAAAAGTCATTTTATTAAGTTAGATTCACTAAAATTAAAGACAAGCATACCAATTAGTAAAAATTGTAAGTCTGAAGAAAATTTGTCATTAAATCTTGTAAACTGCGTAAGGGAAATTTAAATTTATTCGTGCAAGTGTTTCACACAGATTTTATACATATATAGACAAATATTAGTATATTAAAGTACAGGAATATACTAACTTTTAGAACGTAGAACAAATTTAGGATTTGGAGCGTTTCTTCTCATGGTAATTCTGAAATCAATGGGAATATCTTGAGCACCTGGTGGCCAGTATGTCTGGAAGAGTAACATGACTAATTAGGACATCTGATGAAAATATATTTCTTGACTAATTTAACAATTCTTACCCAAGTTCGATCAGTTAACAAGGAACCATCTTGCTTATCATAAATTAGTTCTTCTGAATGAAAATAACCTAAACCCATGACGAAGGCACCTTCTATTTGACCAATATCAATAAAAGGGCTCATACTGTCACCAACATCTTCCAGGATATCCGCTCTTAATATCTGAAAATATTATTGAAGTAGCATAGGTATTACTGAAGTACTTTGGAAACAAATTATTATGAACAAAAATAGATCCGAATTGGTAAACTGCTAGGGAACAAGGATTTGGATCTACAGTCTCCAGTACGAGACCGGCGGATAACTGCTATTATTATTATTATTATTATTTTAATCATATATACTCTAACGGCCTATTAACAACCAAACATTAATTTTTTTTTAAATTTCAGGCGTGTATGTTATTATATCTGTATAGAGGAATCAAGCACCTATAGGTAAGCTAACACGAAAAAACAATAACAAACCAGATCTATATCAATAATTCAGACCCGGGCTAATCCACCAATATCTGCAGCAGTCCAAATAAAACGGATAATAACCTTAAGCTCTTCCACTCACATCTTGTTTCTGAAACTTCTCACACACTAGCAACCTGTCATAGCATAAACTGGATAGATATTTCTCTCTATCTCATAAATTCTACAAAAGAGGTCTGGCATGAGAGTCATTACATACAAATAACCTGTCAATAAACCAGGGTTTCAAGGCCGGTGGAGCCAATGAGCTTATTTGGACCAGAGTTCTTACAAATATAGCTACATGCCTGGTTCCGGGTGTTATGTGGCTGCCTAAGTTGTCAAATTTGGATAATTATTTAAAATTGTAAAAATCCTTGGAATGCATTGCGGAGGTCGCATATTTCATCTGTTGGGCCAAGGAGAAATAGGAATGATTTTATAAGAGTATTGATTTTGTAAAATTTCTTTCATAATATGTATTAGTAGTTTGAACTTCTAGTGCTTTTGTTAATTCAATCACAAAACTTTCTGACTCAAAGATAACTTACCAAAAATTTTAAAAATTAATTTTTTGAAATATTCAGCTTTTTTTTTTCAAGCCAAGTTGGCTTACATGAAGCTTTCAATTCTTAACAAAAGATGCATATATTACCAGAATAATGTCTGATTGTGTTTATTTTCCATAAAGAATTCTTAAGTTTGAACTTTGAACTAATTAAGTAGCAAGTTTCTCTAATTTATATAAGCTACCATTGTTAATAAATATTTAATATCATCTAGTTTTTATCTTTTTCCTTTACTTATTTGAAAAACTTTATTTATCATTATATTTGCATAATTTAAAATCATACGAAATTTAAATTTTGAAAATTAGTAAAGGGTTTACTAATAAAATAATTTTGGCTAATATTTTAAATTATACAATTATTTATAATAAATCCAGATATTTTATAATAAATAAAATTCATCTGGTATTATCCGTCCTAGCTTGCATATTCATTTTGTTCCTGACCGGTTTCTAATTTTCATTCATCATCAAGGCAAATTCGCCAAGTTCGTGCAGCGAGTTCACTTCAACTAATTTTCTTCAACGAATGATTCACTCACACTTGTTGGTTGGTTTGGTGAATGTAACACAAACATTACATTGAAGTGAACTCTCTACACGAAATCGATAGATTTAATCTGACGGTGAATGAAAATCCGAAATCGGTCAGGAATAAAATAAATATGCATCCTGCTATGGATAAAATACCAGATGTTATGCAGCATTGCGGACTCATTCACAAAAACAAAAGTCAAACAAAATTTACCTATAAAAGCCGGAGACTCTAAAAAATTCCTGCTCCGGAGGCGGAGCCAGAATTTTTTTTACCGGCTTAGAAACCCTACTATATTCGGTTTTTATAATTTATCTGTGAGAGTTTTATTCATAATTTACTTTTGTTATTATAGTATAGGTCTGTTGGCTAGAACAATTTGGTTATGCCATACGTTTCGGCACGAATGTGTCCCTTCGTCAGTGGCTTGTTGTTTATACTAATGTTGTTAATGGCAATATTATCACTGTTTAATTCTCGACCAACTATGTACTTTTTATAGTAATATTTACACAAAAAGCCACTGACCCAGGGTCGGCTCTAGAAATTTTGCCGTCCCGTGCGATCCATTACCTGCCACCCCAACCACCTCAAACTTACCTTAGGAAGTTTGAAACTTATAATGTTCAACATTACTTTTAGGATCATTAATCTTTATATATATAAAAATGAATGTGTGTCTGTCTCTCTGTCTGTACTCAATAGATTAAAAAAACCATACATCCAATCGCCGTGAAAATTTGGGAAATTATTAGGTATATCCCCGGGAAGGATTTTGCATATTTTTTTTTAAATCAGAGTTGGGGTTCTAGGTGCTTCCGAACAAATATCCCCAATATACCAAAATAACATTTAATTAGTAACATTTGTTAAAAGTGTAACCATGGATAAATTGAAAAATTAAATTGTTACTCATGAAATTTAGTCATAGAATTTACTTTTATAAAGCAAATTAAACTGTAAAAAATAACATACCCATAAACTGAATTTTTCACATTATGTAGACATGATACCTTTGCAAGGACACTACTGTACTCTGAAGTACCAACTTATTTTACATGGAATACATCAACAAGAAAATTTCAGCGTCGTAAACAAGGTAGAGCAGTACAAGGACACCTAAATTTGTATTCCACAGATGCATTGGGTCGTCTGTACACTGTACATCCAAATAACGCAGAATGCTTTTACCTAAGATTATTATTGATCAATGTTCGTGGACCAACATCTTTCCAAGAATTAAAAACAGTCAATGGCCATGTGTGTGCTACATTTCGTGAGGCTTGCCAGAAATTAAATCCCTTAGAAAACGATGCTCATTGGGATATTTCACTCGCTGATGCTTCTAATACTGCTCAACCACAGCAGATACGTACACTATTTTCCATCATACTAACTACATGTTTTCCGGCTAATCCAAAGGATCTTTGGGAAAAATATAAAGACTATATGAGTGAAGACATTTTACATCGCATGCGTAGAATAAATGCTAATCCCAACATTCAATTCACATCAAATATATACAATGAAGCATTGATTTTAATTGAGGATGTATGTTTGACAATAGCCAACACATCACTGACAGAATTGGGAATGATTGCTCCAAACAGATCTGGTAATGACATTTTCGATCGTGATATACAACGAGAAACGCACTTCGATGTTAATGAATTACAAACATTTGTTCGAATTAATCTGCCGAAATTGGTATTAGAACAACGAACAGCATATGACACAATTATACATGCAATATCTAACAAGAGTTGTGGTTTATATTTCTTAGATGCACCTGGAGGCACTGGCAAAACTTTTCTTATTTCACTTATTCTGGCAACTATAAGATCACAAAATAATATTGCACTTGCTATTGCATCATCTGGTATTGCAGCAACTCTTTTGGACGGTGGTCGAACAGCACATTCAGCATTGAAATTGCCATTAAATATGCAGGTAATTGAAACTCCAACATCTAATATTAGCAAATATTCTGGGATGGGAAAAGTACTAAGATCATGTCAGCTTATAATATGGGATGAATGCACCATGGCACACAAGAAATCATTGGACGCACTCAATCGCACATTAAAAGATTTGAGAGGAAACTCATTTCTCAAATCTTTGGTGGTGCACTCATTTTGGTAGCTGTGATTTACGACAAACTCTACCAGTTATACCACGTTCAACACCTGCAGATGAATTGAATGCATGTCTCAAATCATCAGTGTTATGGCGGTATGTGGAGAAAATATCTTTAAAGACCAATATGCGTGTTGAATTACAAAAGATGAATCTTCTGAACGATCTGCAAAACAACTGTTAGATATTGGGAATGGTAAAATGGAAATGGACGAATCCACACACTGTATTACATTACCAGAAAACTTTTGTCACATTGTAAAATCCACTGATGAATTGATTGCCAAAGTTTTTCCTAATTTATCGCAGAATTATAAAAATAATCAATGGATTAGTGATTGCAGCCAAAAACATTGATGTGAATTTAATAAATGCACAATTCAAAATGAAATACCTGATGAAGAAACAACATATAAATCCATAGATACTGTTGCCAATCACGATGACTCAGTTAATTATCCAATAGCATTTTTAAATTCATTGGATCTACCAGGAATACCACCTCATATTTTATCTTTGAAAATTGGTTCCCCTATCATCCTTCTACGAAATATAAATCCACCGCGACTATGCAATGGGACTAGACTATCAGTAAAAAAATTAATGAATAACATAATTGAGGCAACCATTTTAAATGGAAAACACCAAGGGGAACATGTACTACTACCACGCATTCCCATGATACCACGGATACCAATCATTGGAAGTATGTGGATTAAATTTGATAAATCCATGCTTCTCACATGGACAACTGTACGTTGGGTGTTCACGAGTTGGAAACCCATCAAATTTATTTGTTCTTGCACCAGATAGGAAAACAAATAATGTTGTATATTTACAAGCACTACTAAGATAAAGTTCACCATCAATCATCATCATTCATTTCATGATGATATTTAATAATTACAAAATTATTGTTCAATTGAAATTCGTTTGCAATATTATTTAATATCACAAGTAAAGAAGCATGTTTATTCTACCTTATCTTAGTAGTGCTTGACAAATAAATGTGCGGGCAGATATGGCGTTTGAGTTCAAACGAATTCAATTTCTAATACACCTTGCGTTCGCTATGACTATCAATAAAGCGCAAATACAATCTTTGCAAGTGTGCGGTTTGAATTTAGAAAACGAATGCTTCTCTCATGGGCAATTATCTGTCGCATGCTCCAGAGTCGGTCATCCTTTATGTTTATGCAGAAAACAGACAAACAAAAAAATTCACTAGCTTCACAATAACAAGAGACTTATAGTTAAAAACATTTTTTCTTTCTTTCCTTTCAGATCACAGCAACGCAAAGTAGGGTATTAACTTGAATGGTTTGTTTTCTTGTGAATCTATGTTAACTATAATACTTTCCTAATAATTAAAATCAGATTGAGCCACAGCGAAGCGTGACCGGGTTTAGCTAGTTTTAAATATAGTATCCTTAATAATAATTCTCTGTTATATTGATAATACTGTATATTGATAATATGAACCATCGACCTCAATTGACTATTAAATGAAATGTAGTTATAAGTTATTATTTGCATGCATAGAAATACCCAATTGTACAACAGGAACTGTTGAGCTCCCTTAACTACCGAATGTACACGTTTCTACTATTTTCAAATTAGTTTAATTATAATTTAATATTGGTTTTAGTATATACCGATTAAAAATTCACGGCAAAAGTCGAGAATAGATCGCCAATTACTTTTTTATATTTATCTGTATCGAAATGATGAAATTTTTTCACAATAAATATGTAGTGTGTGAGGTGAAAGTATGGAGTTGCAATAGCACAGTGCCTTCAAGTAAGTAATTTTGCAATTGTATATATTCTAGCTTTCATCTTTTTCCTTTAGTTATTTGAATAACTTTATTAAAAAAGAGTGTGTTAGAATAAACCGAATCTATATCGAACAGGATCCGAGCGTACACGAAATGAACTGACGTGGGTTATTTTTACTTTCTCCAACTGCTGTTAGAGGAAAATTGTAATCATATGAAATTCTCGATATTGAGGTTTCACCCGAAATATCCGTTTTGAGGTCCCCTGAGTATAAAAAAGTGGTTTTAGCAATTCGTCTGTGTGTGTGTGTGTGTGTGTGTATGAGACAGCATATCTTAAAAACGAAAAATCGGAGAATGTTCAAACTTAATATTTCGTTAAAGCGCTACTAGCAGACTGATAATAAGCTTTTCGTAAAAATCGTCCAAGTGGAAGTGCCACTTGAATGATTTCTAAATGGTTTCTTCAGTTTTTTGTGATTTTCTCAAAAACGGCGCCAACGATTTTCTTTAAACAAAGTCTATGAACTACACATACAAGGAGCCAACTTTTATTTGAAACATTTCTCCGGGAAATTCATTCAAATCACTTTGTTGGGAGGGGTGGGGTTAGGTTTCCTCCCCTATGGAGGTTTATTAGTTTATTTATATAGTTTATTATACAATTCTACCCTATAAATAAAATTAGTTAGAGATAAATATATTGCCGAAATTTCGAGTTTCAAGAAAATTAGTTAACCGGAAGTGCGTTTTCACTGAACAGATTTTTCATTGTTCGCTATATTCTCCTTAAAATCTCCGACGAATTTCATTAAATTTGGTACCCTAACTATATAATTTGTCAATTACAAATTCAATGTACTGCTGTATTACTGGCAACTACTGTAAACTGCAGTGAGAGAAAGTCGTGTGAGTGTTCACATCAGATTTTGTTTTATTTCTGGAACGCGTTTGAGTGAGCGCACTGGGGGGGTGCTAGGGGCGGATTCCCTGAATAATATCCGTGTTGTCGTGTGGGATGGTAAAAGGAAGTGTGTTAATTAACAAACATATAACAATATGCTTTTTGTGTTAGTTTCTTTTTAAAAATTATTTTACATTTCTCATTAATTTCACAACCACCAAAATTAAGCATATAAATAACTTACCTGATACTGTCCAGTAAGTAAATCCACTTCAGTTTCTAAAACTACAAAACCATAAACTGGATAATAAGCAAGACATGGGTCTCCGGAAGTATACCTATAAATATTATTTTTAAAAATTAAACTAAGATCTCATTGATATGTTCATTATAATATCTTTGACTTACATGAATTGTTCACTTAGACTAACACCTTGATTAAGGGCCGTCTGTACCAATTCCAGCCATGTTGGATTACCCATTTTCTCTTTTAAAGGTTGTAATCTTTTCATAATCTGTTCACAGGCTCTTAGGGTTGCCTGGATATGAATAGTTAATTTAAATATAAAACGTACTGTTCAAACAATTACCAGTATACTGAATTGCATCTGTTGCATGCAACCCTTTCGCAAATGACATGTTAAATCTTAGCATATGTTGAATAATTATATAATTATTGCATATATTCATAGTGAATACTCACATAGGATACACAATCAGATCCTGTACTACCACCAGTTGCAAAACTATTTGGCGAAGTAATACACATACTGGGATCTATCTTCACCATGTCCAGATCAATGCCCAATGCATAAGCGGCTACCTGGGCTACCTAAGATAAACTAGGAGTAAGAGAAAGTAAAAATTCAGTCTGACACCGAAACAGTTTATTTAAAGCTAGCGTTTCATTATGATATAAATGGCGATAAATGGCAATTATGATTCATTATGACCAATTAAAAAATATATAGTACACTCACCGACTTTCTGTAACTACAGTTTCCACCGATTTAAGTGGCGAATTTTCTTCAAACTGATAACATTTTACTAAAAGTCTGCCTTGAATTTTATATCAATTGGAAGAATCTAAACTTTATGAAATGACTTTTCTGAGGAAACCATAGATTCTCTCGATCCCAAAACTTCTTTACATGAATATTCTCGGAAAAATTTCCAATAAAAGTGATCTATAGTCATAGTTTGTGTAAAATTTAATGAAATCCGTCCGTGTTTTTATGGATACAATCGCAGAAAGCGGAAATAAGTTTAATAAAAACGTACTTCCGTTTAACCGATTTTCTTCAAATTTGGAATTTTTTATTTGCAACATATTTAATTTTAATTAATATTATTTGGATGTGTAGTACCCCAGGCATGGTTAAAGTGCAACACAGTATTTAGATAAACAATCTTTATTTAATTCAACACACAATGTTATATGTACAGTAAATCATTCTCAATCTGTTGCCAGAAGGTTGTAGCAATCGATACCTACACAGACCAAATCGATATAGCTGAACACACTACAGTTGAAAGATTTTTTTTTTCCAACTTAAGGCACGTTAACATCTATGGTTACTATCGCCCGGGCCTTCTCAGTGAACTGCCGGCCTCCGAATACTGTTCTCTCGATACAAACAACACTACCCTCACTGGAAAGTGATCTGTAGAGGCCCCTAGGAAGAGAAAATCTAAGGGTAGCACGGCTGGATTCGAACCCGGGACCTCCGCGTGGGAGTCCAGGACACTAACCACTTAGCTATTCTCTTCCCTACAGATGAAAGAATTGTTTATTAAACTAACATAGCCCTTTAGGGAAATTTATAACCCTACCCTAACCCTAAATGCTCCCTTAAATGAATTCTTCCGCAGAAATGTTTCAAATGAAGTTGAAGCATATGTATAGTTGATATGGAAGTTTCAAGAAAATCGTTGGAGTCATTTTCGAGAAAACTCATAAAACTAAAAAAAAAAATCAATAAAATGGTATTTGTGGTTCGCAATACCAATTATTGTTAGGTCCCTTGGTGAACGTTAAACTTAATATCAAGTTTGAACTTTCTGCGATTTTCTCTTTTTGAAATATGCTGTCCACACACACACACACACACACACACACAACCACTTCTTTCGGACTCAGGGGACTTCAAAACCTTCAAACAACAGGATTGGCGTTCTCACGAAGACCAACTCTAGCTCAACATACATAAACACAATATCATTCCCAAAGTTAGTGGCAGTGAATATATATTCTTAGGCAGTCTCTCTCTCTCTCTCTCTCTCTCTCTCGATATATATATAATATTTAGAACTTCTCTCTTCATCTATAACCTTAGTATTTAGTCCTTGTCCCATTTCAATGGCCCCACATGTTACGGCCACAGTACCATCACCGGCATAAATTGAAACCAGTGAATAAAAATTTGGCAGACCTTTTATTCCAAATTTCATTGGAATCAAGGATAATCCTTTCTTTTTCCAACGATTATCCTGTAGAAAGCAAAAGGGTATACATATGAAAATCATAAGTGTTACATAATAATAATATTAAAGTGAATAATTTACTATTAATTCTTTACTTTATTAAATTCTTTAACCAATGCTAAACGATTTACATAATCCGATGAAGTTTGTATTGTTTGTAACATTTCATTAAAAACACTTCTATCCGCTGGATTACAATGTAGGTTCCGAACTTCGATTGGATCTGTTTTTGTAATAAAAGCTATATGCTCCATAATATTTTCTACTAAGGCTATGCATTCTAAAGTTCCTGAAAAAAAAAAATTAATGAAAAAAATGTTCTTTAACAGAAAAGACAAACTATGGGGTATAAGCAAGTACAAAATTCTCCACCTGGAGCACGCATCCACGCTGAACTTGGTAAATCAGTTTTCACTGCATAAAAATTAACTTTCCATGCACTAATATCATAAAGGCTCTCTATGCCATGAACGAGAAGTGGTGCTATATTGTCATTCAATGAATATCCATAGTTTTCGTACATATCAAGATTTAAATATTGAATTACTCCGTTTTCATTAACACCCATCTAATTAATCAGAAATAATTTTCTATAGCATTTAGGAATGAAAAATAAAATTAAATCTGGGTTTACATTGGTTTTAAGAAGAGACCCCTTGTTGGATCAGCCTATTTTTACTTATTATAAAAAGATTTTTTAGATGGATTTAAATTCAGCGTTTTTATAAAATGTCTTGAAAGTAGATATTTCCTATAAAGGAAGTTGTAGATTAAATAATGAGAGTCTGGATGTGTAAAATTCCAATGCACTTAGGATTTTTTTTATCTTCCAAGAATCTGATGTATCTCTTAGTTGGCTGATCGGCCGGGGGGTACCATAAGAAAAACACTAAAAAATTTTTTTAAAGTGTTTTTTATTAATGGCCCGACGTTTCGACAAACATTGTTTGTCTTCTTCAGGGGCTATCTTAGAATCGGGAAATTTTGTATGCTCTGTTAAGTTAATACACTTTGTTAATAGATTAACACTTTAAAAGTGTTTTAACACGTTAAAAGATTGATACACTTTGTTAATTAAGTTAATACATTTGTTAATACAATTGTGTATACTCTGTAAATTTCCCGATTCTAAGATAGCCCCTGAAGAAGACAAACAATGTTTGTCGAAACGTCGGGCCATTAATAAAAAACACTTTAAAAAATTTTTTTAGTGTTTTTCTTATGGTACTTCCCGGCCGATCAACCAACTAGATCATTTCTAACGGCCAACAACTTCTACAATTTGATATCTTCCAAGAATCGAACATGTACATTGCAATTCCTGAATCGCTCATTCCGGCTAACCTAAATATTCGGATCAGTGCGTCTGATACCAGTAACTAAATATTCCTTTCGACCTGTAATTTACTTCTCTACCAATGTAACCCTGAGGAACTTATAAACAAAAAATATTTTTATACATATGTGTATATAAAAATAGATAACTCTTACTTCATATTTGGCAAACATTGGATAACGTTTACCAATAGCTCTCATATTTGTTTCCAGATTTAGTACCATCCTTACTGGCTGATTCAGTTTATACGCTGCAATAGCACATGCCACAGCCACTTGTGTACTACGAGCTATTTTACTTCCAAACCCGCCTCCTAACCTTTTTACTTCAGCATATACTCTACATACAATCAATTATTTCAAATTAAATTCATTTATTAATAATTTAGTGAAAATACACAATTATGTTCCTTTTGTGCAGCGGTACCTTAACCGCTCGGAAAAAAGTGGCATTAATAATTAAGGTCAAAGCGGGGTCGGCAGAACATTTGTGGCAAACAAGATAGGCCACGGGAGTTATAGAAGGGGAGCTAGCCAGCAGGGATTCCAATCCCTAGTTGCCAATAGATTCTTCTTTTCAACACCCATTTTATTCGATCAATCTAATTTTATTAGTCATTCAGTTCAGTATATCAATTTCAACACCCACAAGTGGTAGATTATATCTCAAATTGCCAGACAGTTCTTGCCGCTGTCCACTTCTAAGGATCCCATTTGTGCAATCCTGTCTTTTTAATCAGAAGATTGGATAAAGCTTGATGATTATAGTTTTTCTTTCCCCAAATGTTAAAAACCTCAGCCAAACAAGAGTTCTTACCAAATTAGCAATTAGCTACTTGCGTAGCTTTCTCTTGCCAGCAAGCCAACAATGGCCATTCAGGAGGATACTGCCAATCCAATTACTTACCTTCAAAACTAAGACAAATATTAATGACAAATTTTTTCAAACACCACTTTTGTCCGGTGTGCATTTGGATATGGCATACAATGACTAAAAGAAACTTCAAGGTTTGGACTCTAAAATGGGTGTTGAAAAGAAGAATCTATTCAACTATTGGTAATTAGGGAGTGGGAAACCCTGGTAGCTAGCTCCCCTTCTATAACTCCCCTGGCGATGATCAAGAAATTTCCTTTATAAAAGAAATCTCTATAAGGCTAATTTATAGAGGAAAATGGGAGTAATGAATCGGTTCTGAATAATATTGAAGTACAAGGAGAACCCTGTGTCGAGAACCTCTGAGATGTCGGTGACTTTAAAACCTCGCACCCGGAGTCTATGGGCATGCTTTCCAGGCAGAGGTTCAGTAACTGGAAGGTTGTCCAGGTTAACCTCCTTAGGATTCATCAGATCGAGAGATTGTGACCCAATCCGACTATTAGACCGCTTAAGCAACAGTTCGGAAATGTGGGAATACCTCTGCAGTCTCTTAAAAAGAAATAATAGAATTACGCTTCTTTGAGTGTCCCTTGTGTTAAAGATAATGTGAAGACGACGATTTGGCAAGGAAATGCGCATTAACCCCCCTTCATGTAGCCAAAACTTTTTTGTGAAAAAGATTCCAGAAATGTGGAGGAAGTCATGATAGTACTGCTCTAAAGAACCCTTACGGTGCTTTGTAGTTTTAGGGGGCACCTGAACAAGCCCGGCGTAGAACGCGATGATATCTTCAGTGATGAGATGGAACAGCTCCTTACAGAGTACAATGCGATCATCCAAAGAAAGTTTAAAAGCTTTGGTACCTACAGATATGGCAGATTCTTCTCTCTTAAATGTTGGATAAGACTAGTCAGATTAGGTCTTTATTTAAAAATTAAAAAACTTAAATTTTTGCTAACGTTTCGACAAATATATTGTCAATTGTTTTATTTTTTAAAAAAGATCAAATCCCACTATCCTTATCCAGTTCCTACAGATATTGAAGGAGGAGATATCGTCTCTCGAAAACCTTCCCAGATCTTGAATTTCTTATAGAAACAGACTTGGAATTGGTGCCTTAGCTGAATGATCTCGTCCTTTCTGCAGGAGCTCAATATATTTTTCAAGGTCGCATTGCACTATATTCCCTTAAATAAAAAGAAAAGTTGGGCTCTGCTCTCTTAAGTTTACAACAGCATAATCTAGGCAATAGCAAAGCCACTTCATGCATAGTTGTTCAGTAGGCTTTCAGAAGAAACACACAGCAAATTTTTACAGAAATATATTTCTGTATGTAGTGTTTATAAATAAACGCTAAAAGTAATACAATAAACTGTAATAACCTATTTTCTGGTATGTTCAATGCCATTGCAACGCCAATTTGCACCCCGGCTGGCCACTGTGTTGAAGAATGAACGATTATTCGTTCATCTGTTGGTATGCACAGACAAGTTTGTAGTTCCATAGTAAAATGATATTGTCCTTCCAAACCATATTGTCCTTTGATGACATGTTTAATATCCTCTGTTATTTGTAAAAAATACATATATTTCTTATTATTATTTAATATTATATTTAAAAATGTTTGGAAGTGATTAAAAGATCACTTTGTTGGTATATTCAACGCCATTGCAACGCCAATTTGCACACGACTGGCCACTGTATGGAAAAATGAAGGATTCAAATGCTTTACATCAATAAAGTAATGTTTATTTTTTTAAACGGGCTTTACATCCCTAACCGTAAGGTATGGTAGACAGCAAACATTCTTTGCTATATTAATTACTCATTATATTAGTAGATCAAATAAAGTCCTACGCCAAGATCGGGAAACGAACCCATTACCATCTTAGCAGGGCGAAAAAGTTTTCAAATAGCCGTGAGAAGTGGCAAGTTTCAAGAATGTTATCCTTTTAGTTTTCTTCAGACGCAAACAAGTCAAGTTCTTTCATACACAATAAACATTATAAAATTCAAATATATGAAAAAAAGTTACAAAGCTTTTTTTCAATTAGACTTTATGATACTATCTTAATAACTGTAACAAGTTTAGTTGAGGATAAAGTGGGCCACTCTAACGAGCCTATATATCCAGGATGACAGAGCATCCTAGTACGGATAACGAGAAATTGGAAGAATAGTACTGAAAAGGTGCAAAAAGAACTTTTATGGCCTTGGTTCCTTTTAGGGCGGTGACGAAATCAGTTTTCTACACCTGAGTTCAGCAATAAATCAGGGGCCTGGTAGCAAACAGGAGTATTTATTCGGAAAAGCTACCTGCGGCAGACCCACCAACCTGGGCCGTTTGGCTTTATTGTTTAGGTGGATACGTTGGGCTAAGGAAGCATCTGATGGTGGTTATAGCAAATTTTGCTTGACCGAGGAAAAGAAGCTCCATGACTACAGCCATTGTGAGGGCCTGGGCAAGAGCAAGAATCCACCAATTAGCATTGAAACGCCCAAGGCAACAAGATAAAAATGGCGTCCCTCAGAAGGGTTTGAGATTTGCTGGTGAGCACCAGACTTGCGTGTAAGCTCTGAGCCAGTAATTAAAACATCGATTTTTCAATTAGATTCTCTATAGATCATTTTGGATCGCGGTGGTTGCAAGCTGCTGAAGCGGCTTGAATTCTATTCTAGATAGGAAGTCAATTTGCACTGCAAAAACTTGAAGGAGCTACTCTGAATCAATGTTATGACTGTATTTATTATCTAAAATTAGAGAAATTTGCAAATGGATGTATGTGTGATAGGATTGTATAGAATTTCCCTGGGGCTATGTTTAACATATTTATAATTACAGAAACCAGAACTTCATAGACATTCATAGACAATTTATAGACTACTTAAATTGTATGTCAAACAGTGGCGTCCAACGGAACAGAAATAAATCTTCTAATTGGTACAGTTTTGACTTTATAGTCACAACCCTTCAAACCTCTGTCTGCATTCTCTACATGCATTCTTGAGCTGTATGTGTTAAGTTTAGGTGCTGTTCAGGTAGTTTGGCTGGGTACCTCAAGATTCTTGAAAAAGTGGGAGGTCCACTTCCTCCAACAAGGAAACAAATCTACATACGTTTAGTTTGTATTGGTTCTTTGGTGTTCTGTAATATAATCCTAGACTGATCTCCAGAATCCAGAACGTCTTGAACTGTGAGTAGTGGTTTCTGCTCCGAGGAATAAATTATCTTAACACAGCGGCTAGCTTTAATCGCTAATTCTTGAGAAACGCCAACAATTATTCCGACTGGTTGGCCAGCGCACAAAGTTTTACCACTGCAAAATATCTGCAACCATTTACATATATACATTATTTCTTGTAAGTATTTTAGATCAATAAAAATGTTTTAAATGCATTACAGTTTCAATAATTGTACCTCTTCAAATTCTATCTGTAGCCCGTATGATACAGAAGGCAGTATAAACGTATTACGACCTGGGATATCATCAGCTTTGTAAAATGCAACAACGCCTGGAATTTTCTATAAAAAAAAAGTGATTATTATCAATAGAAATTAGTATTATTGTCAGGAATTTTTTTCTAAATGATTTATACTAACCAGGGCAGATGATGTATCAATATTTTTAATCACTCCATTCCCTTTATCTGCCAAAACTAATGCACCATACAGTTCTGTGGGATACCTGGGTTTGTCATTAATATATTCTGCTTCACCTTAGTTAAACAGAAAAAAAAAAAATTTCAACATACTTCTGTGACGTTACGTCATTAGCAGTAAGTAAATATGCAGTTAAGTAGGTACATACTAGTAAGTGTGACGAGAAAGTGAACCAGTGAATTGCTACTATCGGTGACGAAAATACGCATTAGAGTGGAGGGGAGAGCGACCGAACGAGAGGACTGGAGAGTGGTGAGCTAGCTGTGAGAGAGCTCCTTAAAAAAACCGCTAACAATTGGCAATTACATTACTATTTCTACTACAGGTAATACAACTATAGGACATTCATTGTGAAGTGGGCTCGAACGCTCTGATCTATCAAGAGACCAGATACAACTGTCTGTTTGTCCGTCTGATTTGGACCTCTTCCGACATCTCCTCAACAACGCTGGAGTAACTAAATGACTGTATTTGTAAAGACAATCTAACACCTATCAATAAATATATTTTTTTTTTAATTTATGGAGCGTCAACATCTATGGTCATTGGCGCCCGGAGCCTTCTCTGAGCACTGCCGGCCTCCGGACAGTGTTCTCTCGTTACAGACAAACAGTCAATCACCGAACAGTGAGCTGCAGAGAATTGAGATTCTATAGAATAATAGAATGTTCACACCTATCCTGGCCGCCCAACCCCCCTTCCTCGCCTAACTGCATCACCTCCAAAATATAACATTTTCCGATGATTTAGAAAATTTATTGGGTTCCAGATCTTTAGACAGTTGGGCGCCAGGCTTTTCAGCCAATGATTTAATACAAATTAATAAAGGCCATCAGAAATAAAGATAGAAATAAACGAAACTACTTACAGGTAGAGACAAGATCTTCTCATTCAGGCAGAATAAATGGAAAAGGAAAATGTACATGCAAAACCATAATACATATATTTTCCAACCAAAAGCTAATAGAAATAATAAATAAGGTATACCTTTACAAAAATGCTGACGAAACTATTCATGAAGAACAGAAATGCAAATGTATAGGAATCTTGGAGAAATTGCCTACCATTTCTTCAGAAATCCTGGTATGCTTAAGAGAATGTAACTACTTTCATTGACACTTCTTACATTTACATACAGCAGTAGCTATTAAGTACAAATATCGGGGTTTAGCTTATCCCTACAGCTGCCCATATTATTCATGACCTCTCACATCTACACCTTCCAGGATTCAGGTTCGATATTGCTAAATCGAACGAATATCAAATCCTGAATTCTTGGATCAAAGGTAGCCACTAGTCTAAGCTTGGAGGCGGTGACTATATATTTATTTATTTATTTCTGATTTTTTCATAAGTAAAATCAGAGAGTTTGGTTTGTCAGAAAAGTACAAATACATAAAGAAAAGTACACACACGAGAAAAAAGCTTAGAAGCCAACTTATATAATACTAATACTGATCACAGAAATAATGATAAATTAGAATTATAGCATTATTAATTATTTAACTTTTTTTTATCTTCTGGTGAGTAAAAATTTATTTGTCCAACTGCTTTAACCTTAGCGGTATACAGAGGGAGATGAACCTCGAAAATACAAAAGAAAGGAGATAGAGAGCAAAAAAAAAAACTTGCATAAAGTATAACAAAAACAAATAAAAAACTTCTAGTGAATAAATATAACTAATGCTTGCTGAAAAAATATAACAAATACTGAAAATAAAAAAATTATAAATGAGTAGGGTAGGTAAACTTAAGTAACTATATACTCAACAACAAAAGGTAGAAAATAAATACATAGTGAGAGTAAAAGAAGTTAAAAATAAATTTGAATAAAAGAACAAAGAAAGTGGATTCACATGGCAAAAATAAACAAAATAAATAATAGTAATAAATGAGCAAAAAATACTTCAATGACCATAGTTCCTCAGCACCGATAAAGGTCAGGTAGTTTCTGAGTGCCATCGGCAAAAAAGGCACTATATCTGAGAGATATAAGGAAAATAAGAGAGGACTCAAGATTTCACCCTGCAAAATTCCCTCCGAAAGCAATATCTCTTTAGAGCAATCATTATCGACTTGAATTACCATCGAAGCATTGACAAATTTTTGAGAACTTGTAGGATTTTCCGACTTACCTAAACTGTAGACCTTACTCCATAATTTCTTGTGATTAACAGAGTCGAAAGCTCTCCTGTAGTCTACAAAAACTTTACTTCGTTTCAGCCTCAGGTTAATGTTAATAATGGATGAAAGTACAAATACACAATCGCGGCAACCCCTTCCCTTTCGAAAACCCATTTGCTCTTAGTGAAAAGCTTGGTAATGCAATTGAAAATCGCTATACCCCTGTAGTTGTTTGGGTCTGAGGGATCACCCTTTTTATGTAATAGTTTCATTCTAATTGAAGACCATGATTTAGGGAGGATTTCAGAATGAATAACTTGATTAAATAGAGTTAAGAGAAAAACCCACCCGGGAGGAACTAAGATTTTTAAAACATTCATTGGGGATCAAATCCAAACCAGTCGCCTTCTTGGGTTTACAGTCATTAATACTTGAGAGTAACTCTTCCAAAGAGATATCTGCATCTAAAATGGGAAGCGAAATAACCAAAGAAGCTAATATTATCAACAATTTTTGGAGAAAAAAACAATCATAGAATTCCTCCCAATCCTGACAAGAAAGAATATTTGAGGTAAAAGATTTTACCCTAAACTTGGCTACAGCTGACCAAAACTCAGTAGTATTTTTAGCAATCCTTAAAGTTACTTTTATATTATCAAAATATTTCTTTTTATTAGACATATCTGTAATTTTATAATTTTTTTTAATTTGTGGTAGTCAGTTAAGGAGTCATTACTGAATGAAGTTGCCTTACAAATCTTCAGTTTGGCCTTAACTCTTCTTTTTGCAAAGTGACAGGAATAACTGAACTCAATTCCCCTATTAGACACAGAATAATTAAAATTTGTAACAATCAACGTATCAGAAGTTTTAATTACTTTATGCATATGGCCAAAAAAAAAATACTTTTCATCATTAGATGAAACAGAGCTCGCACCAAGAATTTCAGGGTCAACTAATAAAGTTTTAAATTTATTTAGAGTTTCAGTATCTCTATTTAAATAATGCACTGGAGGTTTAGAAATAATATTTTTGTTAGAACTGGGTTTTAAAGAGGGATTTATAACTGATAAAATACGTAAGTTGTGATAAGTGAATTGAGAATTATTTATAACATCAAATTTATGAATGTAACGTGCACAGCTTGAATTGGATCAAACCAGATCGACAACACTGCATCCTTGCTTATTAAAGTTCGTATAACTGCCAGAATTTTCATCTCTGGTGTTCTACCGTTGCAAACAAAGAAGCCGAATTCACTCATTAAATCCACCAAAAGTTTGCCTCTCTTATTTATAACTAAGTCTTGTGAATTTCTGCTATTTGACAGAAAACTATTTGCAAAGATATCATCCTCAAATTCATTAAGTTAATCCTATTCGTGAGTTAAAATCGCCCCCTATTATTATATGAGCTATAGGTAAAGTTGCAACAAGTAATATAAGTGTTCGGAAAAAGAACTGACTTTATTTGAATCATCTAGAGATGGAGGTCAATAAATAATTCCCTGGATAAAAACAGAGTTCCCCAAGTTAAAACATAAACATAAAAAATTTTCTGTACAAATTTCAATGTTTATTTCTGAAAAAATTTTTGTTTTTAAAGAAAACTAACAAACCACCAGATGCTCTACCCTTCACATGATATTTAGAAGCTTTTGAAAAAAAATCATCATAATTATTAAGAAATGAAGGAAGGGAAAACTGACGGTGATAAAGCCAGGTCTCACAGACACAAAGTATTTGAAGCTTTAATATTTTATCAATTTCGCCACTTAATAGATTAAATAAACACTTCAAACCAGTAATGTTCCAAAATCCTATCTTTAAAAATTGTAAACCTCAGAATTCAGACCAGCAAAAACATTTTTCGTAATACCTATAGAAGTATCGTTAGCTAAAAGACCTTCGGTTTCTTGAACAAAAAACCCTGCATTGTTGCAGACTTTGGCTGTTTGACATTCTTTCTTGATCGTTTAGAACCTGTTGATTTAACTGAAGCATCTGAGTCCGCAACATCATCTTCTCAGTAAAAAAGGTTTCCGCTGAAAAGACGTTAGAGGATATTCAGCACCTCAACTGAACTAATTGTTTTCGGTACGCCCTCGGCATTTATCTTAATAAATATGTGGCTGTCACGATGCCAAACTGAAAACAATAAACCTCGCTTTTTTAGCTCCCTGACTTGAACAAATAGCTTGTAGGCAGACGGCGAAAGCAAATCGTTCACATATATCTGTTGTTTATTATCAGAAGATTTTAATTTACCCTTGTTTAATTTGACGTTTCTCACAAATTTCTATTTAACAAAGAATATTAAGAATTTCACAATTATTGAGGGTGGATAATTACCGCGACCAAACTTTCGTCGATAAATATAATCAACAGCTTCCACCCTTAAATTAACATCAATCTGTTTTGACATTCCTTCAATAATGGAATAAAGATTTTAATTTTCGGAAACAGAAATATTGTCTATTTTAACGGTATTTAAATAAGGAGTCTGCGAACAAAATAACACCTCTTTGCTTAAATTATTAATTTGTATCTTTGAATAATTATTTTCAACAAAAATTTTGGGATTTTTTTTTACAAACTTTCAAATCTTTTTCTAAATTAGAAAAAAGTTTTTAAATTCTCTTTTAAAAGTTTGCATATCCAGTACATACAGAAGATTGTTCTTTTCTTTGAGTTGTAATATCAGCAGAGAGTGAGTCTAACTTGATGAATGAATCTAGCACAGTTTTCAGGGATTTTTTTTTGTAAAATTCATTTGACAGGCCGTTAGGGCCTGGTGCTTTAAAATTTTTACAATTTGGCAAGGCCAAATTAATTTCATTTATAGAGAAGTCAGCAACAAAGAAGGGGTGTCGAACATCAGTGGCGAAAATAAATTTATCTGAATAGGAGTGTAGAGTTGGGAGAAATAACTGATCCAGGAATTCACAGCGATTTCATTTTGATGGGAAGTTTTAACAAACCTGAACTTACGAATGTTTTCCAAGAATAATGTAGTGTTATTATATTATTGAAAAGTTTAATGAAATTTTCAAAGTAGGAACTTTTCGCTAATTTTATTACATTTTTGTAATTCCTCTCACCTCCCAAGAATATATCAACTTCTGGGTTATTAAAAGAAATAATAGTAATTACAAATTTAAAAATTTTTGGAGAACTAATTTCAATTCAATAGTTGGTTTGAAATATACATTACCTAAAATATATTTTCTTGTATAGATGTTAATTAATATAATAATACAATGTACAGATATATCTAAACTTCATATGAAAATGATTTATTTAACAGAACAAGAATCCCTCCACTTGGACGGCCTTTTAAATGTTCTTTAGTAGCATTGCTACATATTAGGTTATAATTTTCCAGGTATTTAGATTTGGAATATAGGGGTTCAGAAGTAGGCCAGGTTTCAGATAAAAAGATAACATCATAGGTGCAAAATTTTGAAATTTGATTACCCTGTAATAAATTTATGTTCGAATAACCATTAATATTCCAGAATTACTTTAATCGGAGTTGAACAGACCTTTACTTCTGTAAATTGGTCTTTAGAATTAAAAAATTATTCAATGAACCTGTTAAACCTATTGCTTTTAGCTTCCTTTTTTTGGATTGCATGGTATGGGCGAGCGTCTGCCTGTTACGGATGAATCGGATACTTGGCTGCTGTGTTCACTATAGTCCTCTTCCTGCTCTGTAAGTGGGTCATCTGGAATGACCGATACAGTCTTACGATGTTCTTTGAGGTCCTCAAGAGAACTGATTGTGGTAGTACTTTCGAATTGCGTTTCTCCTCGCAAAGATGTTTCCATTTCTGCACCAGACAAATTCGAATATGCCATCTAATTTCAGCTGTCTTGTTTCAAGGAATATCTTCAAGTTGTAGGTTGTTAGGGATTCCTTGAAATGAATAGGGAGTTTTTCAAATGTAGGCTGTAATTCTGTGCTGAATAACTGAGGTTTATTGGAAACTTCAGGTATATTACAAATTTTCAAAGTGTTACAGAACTGTTTTGGGTGTTTACGTTAATATCATGGCGCAGGGATTCAATTTCTTGTTTTAAAAGTTGGTTTTCCCTTTCCAATTTATTCAAATTTTATTTATTTAAAAAAATTATCTCTCACATACTTTACCGCAGCATTAACTTCTTTGTTTAAAGAGTTTATGGCATTCTTATTTTCGGTAGGTGAGGCTTTAATTTCATCTTTTAACTCTTGGGAAATTACCTCAAATCTGTTTAACAAAACCGTATTTATATTACCAGTGACTATATATACTGTAAATAAAATGCATATTTCAGGATATAGATGGCAGTGTATTTGGCTTGGAGCCGCACTCTTGGGTCCAATAATTTGCTGTCATTTAACAAATATTTATGAGCAAATATATAATAGCAAATGTATATGAGAAACATTTTCAATTAAAGAATGTTACCAATTGGTAGATTCTCCGAAGAAATGAAACATACTCGACATTGATGAATGGTTGGAACCGCTCTATTTATGAATGAAATGGTTGCCAAAAGTTTTTTGTTATTTTTAAGCTTTTAGAGATTCTATGCATTTTTTTTAAATTAAGAAATTATCTTCAACAACTACTTACCAGAACATTGTATCAAGGATTCTATCTTTGGAATTGGTTGTGTTAAGGGCCATTCTTTTTTGTTGGTCACATATTCCTGCTTACCAGATGACAGCGGTCGTTGAAGATTATTGTATCCACTGCGATATCGCTTGTTTACGAAATCTGGATTTACGCTGAGTACATACTGTTGAACAATTTCAATATTAATTTACCTTATCTATTTTTTATTTTTTTAATTGAAGGCGCGTTAACATCTAGGTCATTGGCGTCCGGAGCCTCCTCAGTGACTGCCGGCCTCCGGACAGTGTTCTCTCGCTATAGACAACGCTGTCCATCCCCGATCATTGAGCTGTAGAGGCTCCTAGGAAGAGAAAATTTAAGGGCAGCACTAGACTTGAACCGGGGAACTCCCCGTGACAATCCAACGCACTACCAATCTAATCTCTTCCCCAATTTACCTTAATTAAATATTAAAAATTCTTCTAACAAATTATAAATGTTTAATGGCTTTGACCTATCTGATATAATAACGGTTACAAGAGCTTCGGAACATAGTATTAATTAAACCAAGTACAAGTTAAACCGAAGTTTATATCTTAGTAAGCTTATGTAAACTAGATATAGGGTTTGTTGTGATATCATTTTCAGGGAGAAGAAGTAGCGGTTATTGCTATATCTGCTATTCAGGTCCTAAAATGTAAGACTTAAGATTTCAGCGTCAAGTTGCTATAAAGTCAATTCAATGCTAGTTTGAGACTATCTTTGCAGGCAGGGAAGCATAAGCAAGCCTCACTCAGCGTGAGTGTTCGGGGGTTTTACGGGCCACAAGGGCAACGAATTGCAGATCTCATCTAACCAGATCCCTTTTGCTGCATCTCAAAAGAATGCAGCCAATGGAGAAGCACAACAAACCAGGCGGAGTGACAGACTCCAGATTAGCGACAGATGAAAAACTTTGTCAGTTACTTTTAAAAAGTTTAATAATAGCTATTCACCTAAAAGTATAATTAGGTTGGATTAGCGTGAACGACAAGGCCGTATGTCCAAGGACATAATACGAGATCTTCTTACAAGATATAGACTACAAGATGCTATTAACAACATCGCATTCGCTTGTCAAACAAATTCACTAAAATTTTAAACATATACTTAGTTGAAAAAAATAAGATTTTTGCCTAAACATTGCCTTTTTTGGATTCCCACATCATAAAGAATAATTTATTGACTATTACCCGATAGAAAAGGGATACAGCCAACTTCTTCCTGTACTCTGGACTGGCTTCTACCGGATAAAATTCTGGATTTATTTCATTACATAATTTCTTTAATGCACTGGTTAGTGTTTCCTGTTTCATCAATGATTTTCCAGTTAAATAAGATTCTGTATTATAAGCATGTGTCTGAAAAAATGAAAAATAATGAAAGAAATCTTTGTCCACATATTTATATCTTTTTACATTTAGAGCAATCATACTTACAAAACTATTACTAATATTTCCGTAGACTATAACTGGTCTCTCTTCTACAACGCAGTTGTCTCGATTTATTCTAAACAAGAACCCGGCATTGACAGTAGCATGAACGTTTTGTTTTCTGGGCATTATCTGGAATATATACAATAAATACCTGATTGTTGGGTTTCTTTAGATATAACAGTTTTTTTAGAAGTATAATCGGCAACCATTGTAAATTAGCGTGTGCATCCACTTAAGAAATACGTGATTGTCGCAAAATCTGTTAACGAAGATGTTAGTACAGCCTGATTTCAGTAGAATGGCTACTTCTTGAGGCAATGTACTTGATGTCAGATCGAGAAACAAACGTCAGTTTCAGCAATGCTATATTTCTCTTGAAGCAGTTCAAGCATGCTCGCAAAAGATAGAAATTTCTATTTTTTAATATAATTGAAATTTAACAATGTGCAATTAGGATTGTGCTTTTTTTAAATTATTTTTTCTTTGCCTCTTTTGCGGATAACTATTGCTGTAAAAGCACATGAAACCCAGCAATACTTGCTAATTACAGTTGCATCGAAGCAGTGTGACAAATATTTCGATGAAATCTGGCTTAATTGTAATTTGCTTCTAAGATGTAATTTCAAAGAGCTACTTGGACATATATCGTTGTTTGATGAAGCTTAAAGAGGTAACGAGTGTATTTGACGGCCTTTAAGCTAATACGTCTCTCAGTACTGAAACGAGCGGAGGATCCATTGACTGTGATAAGAGAAGTAAAAAAGGAAAAAATCCCTGGTTTACTAATGGAAAATCCTTAGCGACAATGCACATTCTTGCTCTGCTACATTTCTCTTGGTATATTGCAAGGATATTTTATAGTATAGTATATTTATTTATTGCTTTTTAAGTGTACACTTTATAAGGTCAACAACAAAAAAAAAAACAAGGACTTGTTTTTTTTATGAATACGAAAATAGCAATAAAACAAACTAAAAATGAGCACCTTAAAAGAAAAGGAAAAAAAGTCCTACACAAACACAAAAAGTAACACATCTAGAAAATTAATTAAGGAAAAGGAATAAATAACAATAACATATTCAAGATCTATAGTATGAAAAATAAAAAGGGTGAAAATGTAAACCTCACTTATGGCGACAGAGAGAAAAAAAACAAAGAAACTATTTTGTAAATAATGTAAATAATCAATAATCACTATATATGTATATATTAACACTTAAATCTGAGACCATTCACTACAAACAAAAAGAGGTTGTTCATTTTTCTTAAATTTAAAGTGCTCAATAAATTTTCCATTTTTTCGGATTCAGACATAGATTCATTTATGAAACAGGAAATATATTTAACTCTAAATTGATTAAGTTCCGAGCGATAAAAAAAAAAATGAGACAATGTATCAAAATGTTGTGAATCACAGAGTAGGCAGTAACTCTCGGGAGAAAATTTATAACGCATATCACCAAATGTTATTCTAGAACACTTTTTACAAGCCAGTCTTGTTTGTGACATCAATCTTAATTTGTTGATATGGCACGTCAAATTGAGATAGCTTTCTCCAGGTCGAAAAGAGCTAATATTTCTATAATACAAATTATAGCGACTATTTATAGCAAGGTCAACATCAACGGAAAATAAGTGATTTTTCAATTTGGCAAGTACATCACTTCTGCTTTTTCGTAGAAAAAAGGCATCCTGTTTAAGCCATACATTCTCCGTTCCAATGGAATAAAGGAACGATTTAAATTCAGAGACCCAATTGAAAGGTATTGAAGAAAAATCAGTTAGTTTATGCAATCTCAGATAACAAATTCTAGGAATGCGGCTGTCTGGCATTAACAGCAACTTTTCCCACCAATTAAACATTCTTTTAAAAACATTGTATTTTAGGTGTACTCTGCCTGTTTCAAGTCTAATGTATGAGTTTGGAGTACCAGAAGGAAGTTGTAGAAGGACTTAAAAAACAAAATTTGGCTCCTCTCGAGGATATCCAAACACTGGGAGCCTCAAATTTCAGCCATATACAGCAAAACACTTTCTGAAAGAGATTTATAAAGATAGCATTTGGTGCTCCAAACATGTGATTTACTGGTACTTAATAATCTATATACCACAGAGTTGGCTGCAATACTCTTTTGCAAAAACCACTTACCAGTCTGTGTAAATTTGCCTGATGCATAGAGTGGGACACCCAAATACACAAAAGAGCTCTCTCTCTACAGATATATTGTCTCTGCCATAAAAAAATTTAGGAAAATTCGGGAGTCTTCCACCTTTATGAAAGGGAACCACCACGGTTTTCTTGGTATTCACTTCAAGAGAATTTTCACTACAATACCCTTCTAAAATTCTGAGGTTAGTCTGCATTTCTAGCCAGGAAGAAGACAATATACATAGGTCATCTGCATAAAGGACCATCACAAGGTCCTATTGCAAGGATATTTTATGGAATGAGATATTAATTGCTGGTTTTTCAATGCTGACAGCAGAGAGCCGCCAACCTGAGCGCGTCTGAATCTACATGACGTTACGCATTGAAGTTAGACTGTTCACTGGGAGCAAGGAAGACAACCTCCTCAAACATAAGTGGAAGGTGAAATTTAGACAACTGAATATTTGACAAACTGAATTCTATTAAGCCAGAAAACATGTTTACTTATATCATTTTATTTCAGAATCTTTTTCTAGAAATAGTTTCTGATTATTAAACTTTATAGACTATATATTTTATAAAGATTTAAATTTGTCGCCAATTTCGTATAATAATAATAATTTTATTTCGGAGGAGGGCCTTACTATCTCAGCATCTATACACATAAATAACCGGAAGTGCCATTGTTCAAAATAGATTTTTGGAATGTTCTCAAAAACGATTGCAAACATTTTATTTAAACTTGGATTCCTTGCTGCATAGATGGAAACGATATCACTTTTATCTGGAATATATTTCCGAAATAAATTTAGGAAAATTGTACAGGGTGTTTTAGGGTTTGTCAGTTAATATAAATTTAAATTTGCACATACTTGTTGTACTTGTTGTTTGGATATAGAGCGCTCCACATAAGGGCGCTCAGGTATACAAGTAAAATCCTCACAACTATTTTTGTTGCCAGCCAAATAAAACAATGTAACTTTGCAATTTAAAAGACAATTTCTTGATTTAATTATATAGATTACAGTAAGAGAAAGTCGTGTGAGTGTTTCATACCAGATTTTGGTATTACTGAATGGTGGTCAAAACAAAAACAAATAAAACTATTCACCTTGAATGTTTGCAGACAGTAGTGTTGACTGCTAAGTGCAGGTAGGGTTATGGTAGTCATTACCTTATTGTACATGTTCATTTGCAGGTACTCCAATAAGGGTACTGTATTGTTAATACCTGTTTTATCATCTGGAACAAAATAAAAATGATTTTACTTCTCCATACTCATCTCCTCTGGAGGAAGAAACCAACCACTTCAGGGATCTTGATGCTCCCTGCGGGTACCCCACAACAGGAGAACTTCTACTGATACATATCAGCAACTCACATATGACTCACCAGATATTTCTTATACTTTAACTTACGTATTGCATTGTATTTTTAAAACACCAACTTACGTATTGTAACCTGTGCACCCACAGTCAAGAAAATAAGAAATATATCAGAGGGAAACTCGTTGTGTTGATGTTTTATTGATAGATTTCCAGCTAAAGTGCCCACCTGAAAATAAAATACAAATTTTGAAAGAAGAAGAATCCAAAGTTGAAGACACGGGTTGTGGGGGACACGTTGATACTAGAAGGGAAGAAATTCAAGTGGAATGAAGCAGAAGGCCTAAAGGAAGTAGAGAGGAAGATAATAAATGGCTGCATGTTCTCAGAGGAACATTGTGAGAGGAAGCAGTCTGCCAGGTATCTTCACATAGTTTATCAAAATTAGAGTATATGTGTTGCAAAATATTATCTTATAATATTGCTGGGTTTAAAGATAAAGTTAGAGATAGTTTTTTTATAAATCTTATAAATAGTTTCGATGTTTTTATTTTGATTGAAACATTTGTTGAAGAAAAAGATTTGAGTTTTTTTAGCAACTATTTCAGTAATTTTGAGTTAATTTGGAGCCCAGCTTCTAGAAATTTTTTATTAGGTAGGGCATCTGGAGGTATGTTAGTGGGAGTGAGAAAAGGGAATATTAGTTTGAAAAGTAAGTTACTTTCTGATTGGCCAACAGTAAAAATTAATACCACCTTAGGAATTATACATGTATTGCCGATTTATTTAAACCGCAATAACTGGATTACTGATTGAGAAATTAGAATATTTTTTAAATAATAGAAATGATCTTATGTATATTTTGATAGGGGACTGGAATGGAAGAATAGGAAGTGATAATGGGTTTATAGAAGAGGTAGATAAATTGACGGAGAATATAGCTCTGCAAAGAAGTACTAAAGACAAATTTAAAAATAGCAGGGGTTCCAAAATTATTGAGTTGTTGGTGGATAATAATCTGGTTGTATTAAACGGAAGGAGTCTAAGGGACTTAGGGGGGGGGGGGAATTAACCTATATAGCAGGAAGGGGAAATACTGTAATTATTAATTATTGTGCGGTGAATTTTGGAATTTTGAGCACGATAAAAAGTTTTTAAGTTGTAGCTGAAAATTACCCTATGAGTTTTACAAAAATGCTACTGATCCCTTCCTCGAATTGATAGTAAAAGCTTTTAATAACATTATACAGGCAAGGAATTTACCCTCAAATTGTAAAAAAGCCATAGTGTTCCCGTTACATAAGAAAGGGAATCGAAATATGGTGAATAACTGTAAGGGATCATCATTTATAGGCACTGTAGTCAAATTGTTTACGGGGATACTGGCGAACAGATTGACACTTTGGTTAGAGAAGAGTGGCCAATTATATGAGGGTCAGCATGGGTACTCTACCAGTGATAATCTATTCGTTTTAACTAATATAATACAATATTACAGTCAAGAAAAGAATAAAAGAGTTTACTGTTTTTTTTGTAAACTTCAGTGCAGCATTTGATTCTATAGACCGAGATTCCTTGTTTATCAAATTGGCAAGCCTTGGGGTATCTTCAAAATTTATAAGTACTGTCAAAATGTTATATTATCAGACTGGTGCAGTGGTGCGGTTGAAGGATGGGATGTCAGAGCCATTCACCATCACAATGGGGGTTAAGCAGGGTTGTTTGTTAAGCCCGATACTTTTCAACGTTTATATAAATGATTTGGCGGAATATCTGGGTGAGGGAATAAAGGTGGGGAATATTAATATTAATTCACTTCTATTTGCTGATGACGTGGTGTTGTTGGCGGACGAGCCGTTTAAAATGATTAGATTAGATTAGATTCTAACGGGGGAATTGGCTCTTCAGCCTGCGCCACCGCGACATCCCAAGGATCTATTGTGGCACCCCCCTAGTTGGAGGACCTTCCCCGATCCTGTCCTTAACCGGACTGTGGAATTGGGGGGGGGCTCCCAGGTGGTCAATTAGAGCACCTGCCACCAGAGCACCCTCTCGAGTCCTGTTTGCCTTAAAAGACTTAATAGGTCAGAGAGGGGGCCCCGGCTGAGGTTTGTTGGCACCAGCTTCTCTTTACCAAAGAGGCGGTCCTTAGCCAGGCCAGTCCCTCGCACTGACATACCACGTGCAGCGCCGTCTCCTCTTCTTCCTGACAAAACCTACACAGGCTATCCGATGCCAGGACCATGCGATGCATGTGCTTATTTAGTCTACAATGGCCAGTGAGAAAGCCAACTGCTAGCCTTATGGCCACCCGGCCTAATTGGAGTAATTCCGCAGTTAGCTTGGGCGAGTGGCTACGGATAAACGTTTTCGCCTGCCTCTGGCCTGAAGTTTTGACCCACCATTCCCAGTTTAAAATGAAGAATATGTTAAAAAAATTAGAAGCATCATGCAGATGTGGAATTTAAGTATAAACCTAGAAAAATCTAAAATTATGGTGTTCCGTAAAAACAAGGGAAAATTGAGAAAGATAGAGAAATGGCACTTTAGAGGCGACTCAGAGTCAGTGTGTAAAACTCAATTTGCTCTGTGCAAGTCTGTGTTATCACACTGTCTGAAAAACGCAACCTGAAGATGGGAGAAGCCGAAACCGGTCGATGACCACAAAATGAAGCAGGCTACCACGGAAAAATGTCTCTGCTGCTTTCCAGCTTGCGGAACCAACCCACCACTACAAATAGAGGACGCCCTTCATTTTATGGCAGTAAGTTAAAAACTACTATGGTCTGTTATGGTATAGTTTTATGTCAATATTAGGATCTTTTAGAAAGGTACTTAGGAAAGGACGTATATCAAAAGGAGAACTAGTTAGTTTATGATAGGAGAAATATAGAACAATGTACAATTTATGAAAGCATGCATTAGAAGAATATAGGAAGGCAAAAATGGAAAATTAATTTAATTTTTTGTTTGTTTGTTTGTTCTTATTTTGTTATTTTTGTCTTTTATATTATAATTACCACGCCAAACTCCTGGCAGAAGACGGCTGTAATTCAGCCATTGCTGTAGCTTTATTTGTATCTGTAAAGTTTTGTAAGTTTGTATTTTTTATAATAAAGCAAATATCATTCATTTCATTCACATTTTGAAACAGCTCGTCACAATGATTTATAAGAAGTATAAGAAGATAATTAATAATCACAAACAACAAACTAACATTTCTGACTGGCACGTTGGCCACCAGTTCAATATGATCAGCCAGTACACTTGTATAACCGTACAGTAGAGGATTCTGGGCAGATAATCTTCTAAACAGTTTTATACAGTCTGAGAGTGTCATATTGGCTCCAAGATCTAGATGCTCATTATTGACTGTATAAGATTTCAGTTCAGCCACATCGCTAATATCTATATAAACTGCGGGCGGCTCGGTTAACCTATACACCCCTAAAACATTGGTTTACTATCTTCTTTTCAACACGTAAATAATTTAATAATACAAGTTAAACTAGTCAGTTTGATACAATAAAGTTTGACAATACATACCTTCTGCAGTGTTACCATTAACTAAAATGTAGCTGTTTGGTGATATTAAATCAAATACTTCTATTATTTCACGAATACTAGTCACTCTGAACCAACGACTGTTTTCTGTTAAGTTTAACTGAAGTTTTTTTGGTGCTAAAGCTAATTCAGCAAACTCTAGTTCATAACTGTCTTCAGTCAGAAGATTTTTTTTAGTTTTACTTTTACAATCTGGACATTTCATAGAACAAGATTCTGCCGTGAGGTGACAATTTTTCATCATGTCCTGCAATCAGAAAATTGTAAAAAGATTTTTCTGAGAGGAAAATGGACTAACCACTCCACAGGAATCAAGTCCTCTCTGCACATCTTTCTTTACCATTAACACGAACAAAAGCTAATTATACCCCTAATGATTATTATATTATATTAATGCTCTTGGTTGTGGTTACTTGACTAACTAGTTGGGTGTGGCGTTTTTACCTCGGTGAACTGTAATACATCTACATTCCACATTCATTTCCATCCACAGATTCCTGCACGTTTACTACTATATTCAATGTATAAACGGGGATGCCGAATGAAGCAAACAGACTTTTCAGGTGACAGTAAATTTGGTCGCTGCCCCATTTTTGTATATCAGAAGACAAATCAAATTATTCGATGTGAACATGATAAAACTCTGATATGTTTGACAAAGCATGTCATCAATAATTAAATGCTCTCTTTAATTTTACATTGCCTGCATCAACAGATCAGTTTATTTATTTATTTGTTTTTTTTTAACAATACAGACCAGTAAATTGAACCCTAGAACACCATGGAGTATATCTTGAAGACAACATTGTATGAATAGCATGTGATTAAATCAGGTGAACTGTAAACTGGACTATTTTGACAAAGTTACGAGATTTTTGAGCTTCCTTTCATTTCAGCTCACACCGACTTTCTCGGATACCTTCACAGTTTATTTTTTATTTTATTTATTTATTGCTTATAAGTTTTACACTTGTAGCAATGAGTTGCCCTAATTATACTTTCAATATACAATTACAATATCAATATTATAATATAATGTTATATACACAATATTTCAAATAAAATAATAATAAGAAATCATATAAAGAAATGAAATGAAATAATGATAATATTAATGAAATTAATAAATATAAGAAACTCCAAAATAAAAATAAAATGAAATCTTGGCAACTCTTTGTCTGAATAACCTAGATAGATATAGATCAAATATAATACAAAATAATGTTTTTGGTGTTCGTTACGACCTTGTATTCAATGTTGAAAATGGATTTTGACCGAATTGGATTCGGATTGATGACCGAACCTCAAAATCCATTTTCAACATACAAAATAATAACTATTCTGATAAAATAAATGAACTTCAGCAGATATTAACAATAAAGGCAAATATAACTTAATATTATTACTTACAGGGACAATAAAAGTTAAAGATAGTAAATTAACCGATAGATAGTAAAATAAACATGTATCTGACTTAATCTAATATTTCGATGTTTTAAGCTATTGACTGTACACAGATAAATATTTTTTAATTTTGAATAGGAATCGATTTTTAATAAATTCTCCAATTGCACCTGAGGAGGTAGTATAGGTTTATAAAATTAAGTAATTTTATAAAAATTAAGTTGTTTAATATATGACATGATAACAGAAAATTTAACAAATCATCCTTAACGAGAAGACATAATGGGCAACAACTCTCTGGAGAAAACTTGTAATTCATACCTTTACTTTAGTTTATATGCTGGGGTGTTTTTTTAAATTAGTCTCATCTGGCTGGCGACCCTGACCATGTCAATATGTACTTTATATCGAATAGAGCCTTCACCCAACCCAAGAGAACTGATATTCCTGAAGTGTAAGTTAAAACTGGATTATACAGCTAGTTTGGTATCTTTGCTCAATAAATGGTTATTAAATTTCTTTAGGATGTCACCATATTTAAGTGAGGCCAATTCTCCTTCCTGGAGATCCCAAAAATCCTGTCCCCAATTGCAAATAACAAATCCCTTAATCCACATGCCCAATTAAACGGGATATTCTTATTATCAATATTCTTTACTAAGTAATCATAACAGATACGCGGCAATCTTTCAGCAGGCATGGAGAGAATTTTAATCCCGCTGGAAATTCTAGATATTAGATGTAAAGAACCCGTCTCCAATCTGACATAATAATCTGGTATATTTTGAGGCACACCTTAGTTTACCTTCATAGTTAAGGAACATTTAAGAAAACTATTATAACTATCTAAAACCTATCTAACCTGCGCAACAGCCCATGAAGGACTCAAGCTTGGCGATTTTCATTAGGAGGGCATGCAATGGTAAGCAAGCCGTGGTTCCTTCGCTGGTTAGTTTTGACCTTCGCTTCCAAGGTTCGCTATTAACTGTACCTTCCCACTTTTTCTCACGATGCTGGGTAAACATTGTTCTTTGCCCTGAATTCTCGCATCAAAGGCGAATGCGCTATTATAATTACTCTATGTTTTCTAAATTAATTTCACTTTACGTTGCTAAGGCATTATTTACAACGATATTATTCGATTATTAAAGAATAACATGTGTCAAGTTACTACAACCATTTAATGTTACCTCAATATCTCTGCATTTCTCCTTTAGATCGTTAGTTGCATCACTAGCCAATGCTTTGAATGCGTCCAATATTGGTCTATAGCCAGTACATCTACATATATTCCCTCCAAAGGAATCTTCCACTTCTCTCATCGTTATGTTGGGATTTTCTTGTAATAAACTAGAAAAAATTCTAAGCAATTACTTTCTGCATTTTTTTTATTTAAGATATTTTGCTTTTTCAATTGCGATTCTGTTCTCAGGTTCTCTTTCTCTATAATTATTCAAATTTATATGTAAATATATATATATATCAGTGGCGTCTCCTGGTGTTCAAAGTCGGGCGTTCTTAAACCCCATTCCCAAAGGGAAAAGATACTGTTACTCAGTAAACTTTTCTAATTAATAGGTATTCAGAACGTGTAATTGTTACATAAACCCAAATACAATATAACACTAAAAAAAAGTTATATTTTAAATTTTGAGCGTACTCTGAACTATTTGATCACATAGAGAACATGCCCTGATATTATATATATTTATATAAGTATTTCTTTATATTAATGTGCAACAACCATGAACATTCATACCTGTACATGTTCATAACAAAGGCAGGACTGCAATATCCACACTGGGTGCCATAAAACTGTGCAAGAGTTGACTGTATCTTATGATAACCTTTCCTCTTACTGCCGATTCCTTCAATAGTAGTGAATGCCTTGCCATGACAGGAGAATACCAGTAGTAGACACTACATTTAACGTTAGAAGTACAAGTTTACTATTTACTTACATAAAGGATTCCATAGAAATCAAGAAAAAGGATGTTTTTTGGGCACTTTTTATGTTGGGCTAGAAAATTGGTCGCAATATAAACAGGCTGAAGGATTATATCCTTGCCGTATGGTACTATCTTTTTTTTTATCTTCGTAGTGTTAGTCTACTTTTTCAATCAAGTATCTATTATTATTATTATGAACTGGGCAAAGAAATTCACCGATATTAGCAGCTCCACAACTTTTACTGCAACCTTGAGAGATCTATTGTGCTTTCCACTGTACTAGGATGAGAAAGAGGTTCTCAGCGTTAAGCACAACTTCCACTTCTATTTCATAAAGAAATTTCATGATTTGGGAAGATTCTAGGGAGGGTATCCCTTCCTCTAACGGCCGGGTACTAGGATTCTAAATTTTCTTTGGATGATGATGACGCAACTGGTTTGAGAGATATATTTGAGTCTCTTCCATCTCCATTGAATATCTATAGACGCTATTGTATAATAGACCCAACTTCTTAATGTGACCCTTGAGGAAACCTGTCAGCGTACGCAGCCTATTTTTTTTCACTGACACAACCAATATCTCAGATTTGTTCCGGCCGTGGCTGTCCAGAAGAGTCTTAGCATGACTTGCTTAGCGCTGGACAATTCCACTCTAGACCAATACTCTCTTGGCTTCATTCTCATTTCTGAGCGCTTCTTGGACAGAATTGGTTGCTTATTCTGCAAGAGGTCCGGGGCCCCATGAAGAGAATTGCTGCATCTTTCCTTACTATATTGTCGGCCATTTCATTAATTTCCACTTGCCTTGCATAACTCTATTGTAACTGCCCAGGGCATTTTGCCAGGCATACGCAAATTATAATCGAATAAGCGATAATAATCGAATTGATTATCGGATTTATAATACATGTACTCAGTGCTTTAATGGTTATCTGACTAACGGATAAGACTACATCTTCTGATTGCCATAATTCCTCTCGAAAAGGAACCGATCACATCTTCCAAATGAGTGAATTTTCGCCTCAAAAAGCTGGGAACTTTTATAGTTCTAAGCCGGGCAGTTGTTGGTGTAGTGGTTATGAGCACTGGAAGGTCCCCAGTTCGAGTCCCGCGTATAACTGCCAAATTTTGTATTGGTTTAAAAAATATTAATGGTAAAGTAGGTGCTTCCGCCCCCATCCACGATACCTAATTTGGTAGTTGGACGTCAAGCACACCTGAAAAAATATACATTACTAAAAACTACTACTACTTACTAGTTCTAAACCCATAACTGTAGCCAACTCCGTTTGTAGGCTATCATACAGATACAAACAACCAATCAGTGTGGTGACAGAAAGTTGAAGTAAACTCTCTACACTATTTCTCTCTACTCTGGCGACTGATGACAATCAATTCCAAACCGGTCAGAACCAACAAAATGAAGCATGGCTGTGACGGATAAAAGCATATAGTTATTGCGGACCCAACCACATATTCATCAAATCTGCATACGTTGACCTTTGGACAAACGGCAAATCACCATGTCAGGAAACCAAACGTATTTTTCATTATATGGAAACAACAACAGGTATATCTTTTACCATAGAAATATTTCATTCATGCAAAAATATTCATTACAAATATTTTCATCACAATTCACTTTTTTTTTACTCTCTCTTACTGAAAGTCGGAAATACCGTTTTGAGGCCCCCTGAGTCCAAAAAAGTGGTTTTTAGAAAATGGTCTGTATGTGTGTCTGGATGTGGATGAAAAGAGTATCTTAAAAACGAAAAGCTGCAGGAAGCTCCTACTTGGTATTCCGTTTGCGGTACTACCACGCATTAGACACAAATATTTCGGGCAAAATCCATCAACCGGAAGTTACACTTTACTGAAAGTAGTTTTTTGTGATTTTCTCAAAAACAGCTCCTCGATTTTCTTCAAACTTGGTATATCAATTAGACATACAAAGAGCTACAACTTTTATTTGAAACATTTCTCCAGGAAAATTCATTTAAGGGGACTTTTGGGAGTGAGATGGGGTTACGTTTTCCTCTAATGTGCTATTTCAGTTCAACACTGTAAACAATTCTGTGACCTAAATAATATTAATTAAAATTATATAAGTTGCCCCAAAATTCCCAGTTTGAAGAAAATCGGTTGAGCGGAAGTGCGACTTTACTGAATAGGTTTTTCAGTTTTTTGTTTTTCTCCATAAAAATGCCGACGGTTTTAAACACTCATAGGAATTGTAAATGTGAAGAAAGTCTGCCATTTCGCAGTAAGAGAAAGTCGTGCGAGTGTCTTGATTAAGATGAACTGGGTTTTGATTTGAATCTAGTTCTTGCGTAGATGCCATCTTTTAATAATTTGTGGATTGCGCTACCTATTTAAAAATTAAGGACAATATAATGAATAGTTACAAACTCCAGGCCTGAGAAATTTTTTTTTATTGAAAATTATGAATTGCTTGAAGAAAATTTTGTTGGTATTTAACATGAATTCTATTTTCCCCCCACTAGTATAAGCTGCCAAATACTAAATGGCGTATTTACATTGCATCTTGCATTTTTTTCCTAATTCTAAAAAACATTTTTATTGCCGAAATATGCCCCCAACATTCTGACATACGAAACGGGTCTCAATTCCATTTATTCCCATACGTTAAAAGTCCATTTTGCTTACGTAACAAAGGTTTTGGAATTGTCTGCTTATCGCTTGCCTTATATTTTGGTCAGAGAAGTTATTTCTAAAAAAGTTTATTGGTACAGAAGGTGGGTTGGACTAAGTGGAACGGGGACAAAGTTATGGCATCCAAATAGATGTTTCTAATGTTACTGAGCTACGGAAAAAATCAAAAACTGTTAAACAATTCGTAGAAGAGTTAAAGCAACAATTTATTTTTAATAGATGTTTAGAGTCTAGATTTAGTCTATATTCAGAACGCTGCGCTCTCAGTATGTATACTCCATACATAAATAATGAGTTTGGCCAACAAGCTATGAGTTTAATATTTAAGTGCAGGGCTGAAGTATTTTTGAATTGCAAACCGTGGAATCAGGAGGGTGCTGACACATATTCCCTGTGTAGTTATGAACAAAAAGAGAATACTTTGCACTTTATTGGTATATGTCAGCGATTGAGGGAATTAAGGGTACGCTGGTTTGGCAAGGAATCATGTTCCAAGGAAGAAGTGCTTAACTTATCTAGGGAAGTAAACTAGTCTCAGTTAGTAAAGTTTGTCCAACATGCCCTTATCGAAAACAATTATTATTATAAAGAATTACTTTTTATTTCTTTTATTATAATTTAGTTAATATGTTGACTTGTATTGGTTATTTCGCTTATGTATCATTACAATTTGTTTCTATGTATTTTTATTGTATTCTTCATAAACTAATTGATAACACAGACCTCGGCAGACGGGTATATTCTATCTATGGGTGTATTTATTAGTTATATAGAAGTGTTATGTAATTTATTTTCATTTAATAAACACATTTCTATCTATCTAATATGTTAAAAGTAATTTGATTTTTGCATTTTTTTTTTTATAAAAAAATTGTTATTGCATAATTTGATAATTTATAAAATACCTACGAAGGGAAAATTAGTAAAAAAATTCTAAACTAGACTTTTCAAAGAAATAATTAGCTATAAATAATTAGCCAATTGCAGTGTTAAAGTGAAGTTGCCAAATGTGGGCGTGGTGAACATGAAAATTCTAAATTTCTGATTGGCCTAACATACACCCACTTTTCGCACTTTCTGTTCTACACTGCATTGGCTAATTATTTATAGTTATTATTTCTTTGAAAAAACTAGTTTAGATTTTTTTTACTAATTTTCCCTTCGTAGGTATTTTATAAATTATCAAATTATGCAATAACAATTTTTTTATAAAAAAATGCTATAAATCAAGTTATTCCCAATATAATATTTACTATTTTGTATAATTAATGTATGCTGTACAGAAAAAATGCAGAATTTTCTTTTCATTGTTGAATGACAAAGCAAAAGAGAATTCAGAAAAACGCCAAGATGCAGTGTAAGTACGCCATTTTGTGTTTGGCTGTTTATATTATTGGAACAAAATAAAATTGATGGTAAACACCCACTAAAATTTCTCCAGAGAATTTATAATATTCAGCTGAAAAACTTTGGTTAGACCTGGAGTTTTTAGCTATTCATTATATGTCCTTAATTTTACATAGGTGGGCAGTCCGCAAATTATTGAAAGAGTACTATAAAGATGGTATTCTACGTATGAGCTAATTCAATCAAAATCTAGTTTCTTGCAGCAACATAAAAAATGATTCGCACTAATGTTTAGTGCAATTAAACAAATAGAAGAAGCTTTTTTTTCCGGGCGCATCAAATTCGACGGTTACTAGCGCCCCCCAAACATTTTACTTTCTCTTCTCTAAGAAGAAGCGTGATTATATAATTAGAGTTCGAAAATCTAGAGCTTATGTAATAATGCAAATTGGAGGAAGAGAAAATCTTATGAGTGTTTCACTTTACGCTGTACAACTATGCTTTTGTTTTCTCCTCAGGGTATATATATAACTTAAGGCGCTTGTTATTTCACTGATAACTTACACTGCTTATGGTATAATTCTGAAAGACTAGCAAGTTTCTCTGCGTCCTGTAAGTTTAATGAATGAATAGGAAAATACAAATAAGTCTGCCAATCCACCTGGCCACTTTCAGTTTGGAAATTGTCCAGCTAGTATCAATTTGGAATAGTTTTTCTTTTATCATCTTTGTGCCCAAGAGGCATAAATTTTTAAATGTTTTAATTGGCTGCATTCCAATCTTTCTCTTAATCCTGCAAGGAAGATGCCCTAGGTCGAAAAAAGTGATTTTTAGAAATTAATATTTTTGTGTGTTTGTGTGTGCATAAGGGGGAATGTGTTTGTGTGTGCATAAGGGGGAATGTGTTTGTGTATGCGTAAGGGGAAATGTGTTTGTGTGTGCATAATTCAAAAAAAGAAAATCGCAGAAATCTGAAACTTAGATTTTTCAGTTAAAACGATTTTCTTTAAACAGCCACATCTTTTATCTGAACGTTTTCTCGGGAAAATTCATTTAAAAGGGATTCTGGGAGAGAAGTGACGTTAGGCTTTCCTCTAAAGTACCATTTTATTAATACATTATATGATTTTTTCGTCTGTATAATATTAATACAGATAATAAGAATTGTGTGGCCAGATTTGAAAAAATCTGTTTTGGGAATACGTATAGTATAGTTCGGAGGCACAATGTACATTTTCCGTTGTATGTAATCTGTAAATACGTAATATCCGTAAAAAGAAAAATCCGTCAAAGTGTAAATTGAGTAAGAGAGAGTCGTATGAGTATTTCAAACTAGATTTACAATTATGTAACTTACCGAATTAACTGCATAATATTGAGTTTTTTTGGAAACAGGATGCACAGATTGTGCAGTAACAATGCAAGCACCACATCCTCCTTCTTTGCACATGTATTTGGTACCTTTCAAAAGTGCATGGTCTCTGATAAAGGTGTTCAACGTGGTTTCCGCCGATACTTTGTCACCAGTAACTGAAACAGGTACACTAATGTTTTAAATTGTAATAATTTTCGTGGGCTTCATACACGGAATAATAATGATATATACTTAGAATGCATTCGAAGTTTAAAGAAAATCGTTGTAACAGTTTTCAAGAAAATTCCCCAAAACTGACTGAATAACCTATTCTATAAAATTGCACATCCAGTTCACAGATTTCTTCAAATTTGGAATTCTATCAATGCTTCTAATGTGTATTAATATTCTGTAGGTGGTAAAACCATATTATACTGAAGTGGTACTTTAGAGGAAAGTATAACGCTACTATTCCGTTCGCCCCAGAACTCACAAAAATCAATTTTTCCGGAAAACTGTTACAAATAAAAGTGATGTAAACAATATACGAGTTAAAAAAAAACCTTGGAGCATTTTCGAAAAAAATCACAAAAACTCAACAACAAAAAATTCAGTAAAGTCACATTGTTGGTTGATGGATTTTACCCGAAATCTTCATGTCTGAAGATAGTAGTACCGTTTATGTAGTACAGAAAGAGCTTCCTGCATCTTTTCGTTCTTAAGATATTCTGTTAATACACACCCACACACACACAGACCATTAATTAAAAAAATCTTTTCGTATTTGGGGGGACCCTAAAACATGTATTTCCGGTGAAAACTCAATTTCGAGAATCTAGCACGATCACAATACTTCCTCTTACTAGGAGGAATAAGAGAAAGTAAAAATATGTATTAATTCACATAAGTTTTCCGAAATACCACAGCTTATAAATTATAATTTTACATTGTGAAGCAGACATATGTATATAATAAAAACAATATATAATAGTAATATTTATTGAATTTATTGAAACCATTAATTTAATTATCTGTAATATATAGGCCATTTGTAATCGAAATATTATGCAACGAGGAAATGTTTCATAATAAAAGTAGAAGAGAAATTTTATGGAAATAATAAACGCAAACTAATTCCTTGAATGGAAAATAAAAAACTTGCCAGAAATCAAATAATCCAAAATTTACAATTTTCTGAAATAGAAGACAAGACAATCAATCATATTTACATTTTAGAAGTATTGTAATCGTGTCCAATTTTCAATATCGCTTTTTCCGGAAATACACGTTTTGAGGTCCCCTGAGTCCAAAGAAGTGGTTTTTAGCAAATGGTCTGTGTGTGCGTGTGTGTATGTATGTGAACAGCATAGCTCAAAAACGAAAAATTGCAATAAGTTCAAACTTGATGTTTCGTTCAGGTATCACCATGTGACCCGACAGTAAGTTATCTGTCAAAATTCCTCAACCGAAAGTACTATTTCATTAAATTTTTTTTTCCACTTTTTTGCGATTTTCTCGAAAATGGCTTCGACGATTTTCTCACAGGCCAAGTACACCCTCTATAACCCCTACCCCCTTTTTTATGGGAAGCCCAACTAAAAGTATGTAACACAGCAATTTTTTATAGGAGGCGCGTAAAGAGCAATATCCACTAGAGTTGGAGAGAGCTTTCCTCTCGCATTCCCCGACATCCAAACTAAAGATAAAGGAAGTAGGGGGATACAAAGAGCCAATAATTATTTGGACTGCCAGCTCTTGATCAGGAGGCTTGCTGATTAAGTAGCCAACACTGCGCAATTCTTTTGGACCACATTACAAAAAGTGGGACACTTCTTTGAGATGAATTTCCCCGTTTCAAGTGGCTATTACCTTCTAATACATGCGGTTTGTAAATCCTTGTAATACGAACTGCAAATCCCAACACTGATGTTAGATGTGAAGAGAGATAGCCAATCTTAGCGAAATTTAGCTATATAGCCAATATAGCGAAATTCCATGCGACAAAGAAAACCATTGTGGATCTTACTTGTCAGTAGTGAATGTTCACAAAATTTAGTCGTCTGGAAATGTACAAAATATATGCATGAGTGAACCAGAGTTTGGTCTGGAATAATGAAAACATGCATGAATTACTACTCATAAAAATAGGCGATAGAAGACAATTCATTTTATTCGATGATTCTAATCCCATAACAGCTTAGGAGAACGTCCATATATTGTTGGGCATAAGGCAGTACCACGATCAATCCCCGACAAAACTTAACAGTTTAATTAACGTTGCAGATCTCCTAATATCATACAAAGCTACTAATCACAATTAGCCTCTGTAAATGTTTTGAACCATATCTGTGCAGCTCGTGTTCCCTCTCTACTTCATTAATTTCGCAAGCGGCGTTTGTAGTAGTAGCCTTTTTTTTAAAGTAATGACGCAAAATCGCCCGGATTTCTAGATTCAACTATGTTAAATCGCTCTCAAATCGCATAGATCTTTTCACAAGCTGATACAAGCATAAAAAATGGGTACCTAATAAGAAACTTTTGGTAAACCAGGGTGTAGTAAAGTAACTTTTAGAAAAGAAAGCACGTTTCATAATATATACTTGAGGATTAAGAGAAACGCACCTACTTTTGTTACACCCTTATACTTTGATTTCATTATCTTTTTTCAATTGGTATTTTAATTCCATAAACATTTGCTTTAATTCATACATTGTTGCATTAAGTTTATAATAACTGCAGTTAAGTTTATATTCCTTTACTTTAACAAAAAATCTCTGGTGTGAAACACTCACACGACTTTCTCTTATTCTAAATAATACAGTGCAATGCAGCAGCAGGTACATGGGTTGGTACATGTTTGTAATGTAGCACGGGCAGTTTTGAAAGGGTAGTAATTTTAAGAATTTACGGAAGAATTTAAGTGAGCAGGGTGTAAGAAATTAACTATAATTAAGGGCATCTAATATTTATACATAAAACGAAATATAAAAACTTGGATAGATAAATAAACGTTCGGAGAGAGTGACAGAGTAGAATACTTCTTGTCTGAATACTGTGTGAATAAGACTGAATGTAGACTCAATAACCTTTCATTTTTGGCCTTATATTTATACTAAATCGCCGCATCCCAAGGGGTGTATTTTATGTTAGAGTTGGCCAAGTGAATTGTTTTACTCTAACTGTTTCTTGTCCCCTTTTCCCTGCTGCAATTTTCCTCTAAACAAATATTTCAAAATATAGATAGAGAGATTTATCATACAAAATTGTCACCAATTTATCCTATAATAAAATAGACTTTTATGTTTGTACTCAGTCAGAAAATTTAATAAATCATTGGAGCTTTTTTTTTGAAAATCTAGAGAAAAAAAATTAGGTCGAATATCAACAGATTCCGGCTAGTAAAAACTCAATTTCTAAAATTTTATACAATTGTAATACTTTTCGTTACAAAAATAATATAAGATAAAGTAAAAATTTATAATAGTGCACAAGAAATACTTCTCTATACGCGTGCTGCGCTATAAATAAAGGGAAATAAAAAAAAGTGGTGTGATATACCACGCCAGACTTTCTCTTAACAGAATTCTAATTGTAAATGTTTCCGTGTTTATGGAATTTTTTGAACCAATTAAGTTATCCTTAATTTCATATTCGCACGCATTTTTCGTCCTCAAGGTACCTCAAAATATGTTATTTCTAATGAAAACTGAATTACAGCTGTAAGAAGAAGTATTGAAATTATTGTAATTGAAATTGTAAGTATTTTTTGAAATTATGCTTTTACCGAAAGTGTATATACTTTGAAACCCCATAGTTTCTAAAAGTAGTTTTTAGACATTGGTCCTTCTCACTCTCGCAGTGATTGTTGTAGAAGGATCAGCTAATTTATAAATGGAAAATTTCTGGATAATCAAACTATTGCTATTGGGGTTTGTGGTGGTTGCGAGTTATCTATAAAATGACATTTCACATGGAACTTGTGGTGTATGATGTATAGGAGATAAATAATCGTTAAAAAAAAAAATCTGATACGAAACACTCCCACAACTTTGTCTCCACTATATTAACAAATATACTTTAAGACTGCAATGTTTATACACGTTTAATTGGGCGGCTACATTCATAGATAGTAAAAGATGGTACATACATAGTACATATGCAGCTGAGTGGACATTGTGGACGCCCTCCGTCTCAACTAGCGGCAATTAAACCAAACTATCAGTCCCCCCAAAACAAAATTTTTCTGGAAAAATGTTTCAAATAAAAGGGACAGGTTCACATCTTGCAGGTAGCATTCCACGTTTAAAGAAAATCATTGTAGCCGTTTTCAAGAAACTTCCAAAGAACTCAAAAATGAATTTTGTAAAGCGCACTTCCGGTTAACCGATTTTCTTCTTACTAACTTATGAATTCTAACAATGTTTCTAAAGTATCGTAATAGTTAGTAGCGGCGGTAGAACCTTAAATTGTAGTGAAGTGGTACTTTAGAGGAAAGGTTAACGCAATTGTTCCCTAGATTATTGTTTTTCTTTTTTTTATTCTTTATTTTAACGCTTTCTATATCGAAGCTCACGCTCATACCATGCTATATTCACTGAGCTATACTCACCGTGAGTACGGAAATCCTGATTGGTGATGCTGATCTGACAATCATGCAGGGAGGGCGTATATGCTAAATTTCAAGAACCAACAAAGTACCCGCTGAAATAAATAAGATGTCTACATCACACACATTCAACAGACAGTATTTCATTTGTATGTAAGGCCAACTAAACGTTAAAATACTTTTTCGTACTCAGGGGATCTCGAAACATGTATTTCCGGTGAAAACTCAATATGGAAAATTTGATACGACTGCAATAGTACCTCTTGCTAGGAGTAAGAAGGAAATAATAATAAAAATTTATTAATTAGAATTTTAATAATCTTAATAAGAGGAACTGATGGAACCATAACAGATTTTCATTTTATCTCAAGTAGGCAAAGAATGAACAAATAAATTATCACTTACCTCGATACACTGTTCCATTGATCGTAAATATGGCTGTATCTGTATCGCTGCAAACAGGAGAATGTTTAAGTTAATTAAAAATAATAATACTAATTTATAAAAGATATTAAACAAAAAATATACATGAAAAAGGATGTTACCCCGTATGTAATGGTGTCCCTTTTAAAGACATGATTCTTTAAAGTTGTATAAAGTATCTATAATGTGTTAACATATAGGTTTTATTAAGTTCTGTCGCATTGAATGGTATCTTATGTTGCTAGAGACCTCAATGCGACATTAGCGCCTCCTAGATGCATAACTCTTAAACTATTTTAATAAGGGAAACCATTTTTTTGACAAAATCAAAAATCTGGGATGAGAAACACTCACACGACTTTCTCTTACTGCAATTTACATAATTATAATTGACAAGCTTTTTCCAAACATAATTTTTACTTAATACTTGGCAGTTTTCAATATTATTTGAGGAAGTCTGAACCTACCGGCCATCCCTGAACCCAAGTATCCCAAGTTCATGAAGGGTGTTTTCAGTAATGTCGTCTTTCCGGTCAATCGATTCTCTTCAAATTTGGAATTTTGGCAGTATACTTAATTCTAATTATCTATCATATACAGGATAAAGTGGTATAATAAATTGAAAAAATTGAACTTTAGACGAAAGTATACCCAGCCATCCTTCAAAACCACCTTTTATGTGAATTTGCTCGGAAAACGGCTTCAAACAAAAGTATGGATCTCTTTATGTAGGTTAGAATACAAAGTTTAATGGAACCTTTAACTACTTGTTTGCAAAAAGTAGGAAAAATTGAACAAACTCTTCAGTAAAGTTACCCGACCCGTGAGCCGACTTTCTTCAATTACGAAATTTTGGCATATATTCTTATAAATATTATATAAATGATGGAATTGGATAATAAACTGAAATAGTACTTTAGACTATAAAGAGGAAATTAGTTTAGTTTAGAGGAATTAACACGTTTAGAGGTAATTATAACCCCACCCCTTCACCTAAAACCCGTCTTAAATGAATTTTCCCAGAAAAATGTCTAAAATAAAAGTCATAGATTCGCGCAAGTACGTGGGGAATGTATAAGTTTAAAGAAAATCCGTTTGGGGTCGTTTTCGAGAAAATCTCAAAAAAACCTGTCCCCGGTTAAATAGAATTAATACAAGTTTGAACTTTCTACGACTTTCCCTGTCGGAATTTGGTCATAAAAAACGCCAATTTCTAAAAACCACTTTTTTGGACCAGGGACCCCAAAACGTATATTTCCAGTGAAAACCGGATATAGTACATTGCAGCACTAAGAGAAAGTAAAAAATCTGATAACGAACACTCACAGATTTTCTCTTCTGCTGTTCAATGAAACATTATAATTGACAAATTTTATTTTAAGTTGGAATTTTCACTGAGATTTGTAGTTCGAACGTAAATATACTCGCGATAAATATAGACGCGCAGATGATAGTAGCTGAATGTGATTAGATTGTGACAGCATCCCAATTACATTTAGAATCTAAAATTATAAATTTCCCAAAACCTACTGAAACAGTTTTTCCGGAAAAATGGTTCAAATGAAAGTAATAAATTTACATCTGTAAATTTTCCATAATGCAAAGTCTCACATGCGTTGATGGATTTTTATATTGATTTGTTAATCGTTACCTACTTGTCGGATGCGATGATGATACCTAAATGGTGCACAGGCACTACGTCACTGCAGCACCCTCGGAAAATAAATATAAAAATTAATTTTTAAATTTATGATAACAAATAATAATAACATAACAATCTTTGCATAATTATTATTTAAATACCATTAATAAACCCGCATTTCAAAAAGAGTTATTTCATCGAGTTACCTGATGTTGAATGCTACTAGTATCGCAGTGTCGAAAAATAATCATTTTCCGATAAGCTTCGTTATGACGTGCGTTTGTTAGTTATGTTTTTTTATACTTTTTTATTTTAGTTTATTATACAATTCTATCATCTAAATAATATTAATTAGAATTGAATATGTTGACAAAATTCGGAGTTTAAAGAAAATCAGATGAACGGAAGTGCAATTCGATAATTTATAAAATACCTAAGTAACGAAAATTAGTATAAAAATTCTAAACCTGTTTTTTATAGAAATAAGTAGCTACAAGAAAAATAAGCAATCACAATTTAGAAGTGAAGGTGTCAAATGTGGGCGTGTAATTTAGGCCAATCAGAAATTTAGATATATTATATTGACCACGCCCACATTAATCACTTTCACTTCTTCACTGTGACTGGATAATTCTTTCTATGAAAAATCCATTTTAGAATTTTTGTACTAATTTTTCCTCCTTACGTATTTTATAAAATATCAGATTATGCTATAAAAATTTTTGTATAAAAAAAGCCAAAAAACAAGTGTTATCTATCATACTACTTCCTTTTTTATATAATAAATTAATGTGAGCTATAAAAAAAAAAAAAAAATCAGCATTTTCATTCCATTGTTAAAAGAGAAAGCAAAAGAGAATTAAGCAGAAAAGATCCAATGAAAGTCCGCTATTTTGTATTTGGCTGTTGATACTAGTGGGACAAAATAAAATTGAAGCTAAAAACCCATACAAATTTCTCAAAGGAATTCATAATATTTAGTTAAATAAACTTTTCTTTGACCTGCGTTTGTACCTATTGCTTATATTGTCCTTCATTATTTAAATGTATGTGGCGCAGTCCACAAAGTATTGAAGGAGTTGTTTGTGCTTGATTCCGCGGAACTGGAATGCATCAGAGATATTTTTCGTGATAGCCTGCTTCTTTTTGTGGTCATCGACCGCTTTCGGGCGTTCGCATACCCGCTTCCTATCCGAATTTATCCTTTCTCCAACCCTACTGATAACCCTACCCAAGCCGAGATGGGGACTCGTGTCGAGGCTGAATCCATACAGGGTACTAAAAAATATGTGCGTGCACGTTCACCTTGGGGCACCAGGCAAAACCCCATTGTAATGTAGCCCTCCCATGACACAGGGGCACTGTCATGGTTGACTTTAAGAACCCTAGTATTCGTGGGAACAAATATGGACCCAGAAATATCAGAATATTTACAAATACTTTCTGATCCGGGCTCTTAGGAGAAATCTCTGGATTTACCTCAGATAAAGTATCAGAGAGAAACGTACGCCCACAGACTACGTCCTCTAGAGGCCCTGACGCCAATTTGGCGCGGGCTGCAGAGGATGAATCAGAGGGCGCGGAAAGGGTGCGGGACTCCCTTGAGTCGTAATGGCTGTGGGAGATACTAGGGTTGTTCAGATCAACCTTCATCACTCTAGGCAACCTCAGCCGCTCTTAAGGCATATATCCATAATAAAAATATTGATATCATTCTGATACAATCTGGGATTACCAGGGATCTAACAACGGACTGGACTGCTGTAGGGCTCAAGCAATCCTAGTACCTGTATCTTAGCCGGTAGATATATCTCCATGCTGTCGCTTAATTAGTTCTGTTCTAAGCACTTAACGACAGCGAGGTTCGAGTTTAACCACGGGGGGGGGGGGCTAGAGAGGCGATAATAATTGCTTCCTCTTACCTCCCTTATGATCATCCTATAAGGCAGCCTGGAGACCCACCAACAGAGGAGTTGAGGAATCTAGTTGTCTATGCAGAAGCGCAGGGACATCTATTGCTTGTGGCCTGTGATGCACACTCTCACCACAGCATGTGGGGCAGTTGAGGCAAATGCAAGAGGTGAGTCCCTTTTCGAATATTTATTTTCTAATTATTTAAATATTTATAATCAACGTAACGAACCTACTTTCAATAGCGTAAGACAGGAAGTTATCGATATTACCGTCTGTTCACCAAGATTGAGTGATAGGATACGAAATGGGCATGTATCCAGGGCAGAGTCCGCCTGTGACCATAGATACATTAGATTTAATATCATGAACTCCACTTTATTCAGGAACCTCCGCTTGACGGACTGGAAAGCCTTTCAGGAGAACTGGGATGCCAAGCGGAGGGGCTGAGACCCAGAGTTAGATTTGTGGAAGATTTGATCTCCTAAACAAGGACATCACGAGGGCATTATACAAGTCTTCGATGATAACTTCCCAGAAAGGGAGTACAGGACCAACCGGAATACTCCCTGGTGGAATGCTGGGCTCTCCAAATTAAGGGCAAAAACTAGAACGCTCTTTAACAAGGCAAAAAAGGATAAGCAGTGGGCGGCTTATAAGGCAACGCTTGCTGAGTACAAGGAAGTCCCCAGGAAAGCGAAGAGATGCTCCTGGAGGAAGCTGTGTGAGGAGGTGGCAACACTACCGGAAGCAGCTAGACTTCGGAAGATGCTATCAAAAGGACATACTATAAAAATAGCAGCCCTTGATAGATTAGATGGCAGTTAGAGGAGGAAACGTTGAAGCTAATGCTAGAGATGCACTTCCCTGGATGCAGAATCACTAACAATAGGGTGGAAGAAACCGGAGCCGATCACCCAAACTTTAGGGTTCGTCAGGATAATTAGAAGCGGGCCTCCGAAATTTTGGAATACTTAAATGGGCTGTAAGATCATTCAGTCCATTTAAATCACTGGGGGAAAGCTGGGATAAGACCCAAACTACTCCAGAAAACTCTGGAGGTCCTTATCGGACCACTTTGTGAATTACTGGAGGCGAGCATTGCCTTCTCTTATATTCCTCAACGATGGAGGCCTAATAAGATGGTTTTTATTCCAAAGCCGGGGCGTATTGATTATACCCTGGCTAAATCTTATAGGCCCATCAGTTTAAGCTCCTTCTTATTAAAAACGTTGAAGAAACTCGTTGATAAGCATCTGAGGGAAGCGTACCTTGTCAGGTATCCACTATCCCCAAAACAATTTGCAGATCAGCAGGGGAAATCCTGCATACATGCTCTACATGAGCTAACGCTGTGTATTGAGGATGCGCTTGCGCAGAAAGAATGTGCGCTGAGCGTCTTCATGGGCGTTGAGGGAGCCTTTGACCATACCTCCACAGACTCTATAATCAAAGCGGTAAATATACCGCTCTCTCGTTGGATAGAAAATCTTCTCCTTAGTAGAAGGATAATATCAAACTTGGGCTCCACAGTTATGGGGGCGATTCCGCATGGTAGGATACCCGCAGGGGGGCGCACTTTTACCCCTCAAAATTTATTTTGAATAAACAAGCTAAATATTAGCAATTATTAGCTAAAAATTAGTTGGCTGGGGCCAAAGAAGCAACTTTTTATTTTTAAAAAAGTTTATTCTACTTTTCGGGCACCTTTGGTGTCCTTCCTCAGGAACTGTTAAGGTCGAATGGAGAGTTAAATGTTGGAGGAGGTTAAACGTCGAATAAAGTATTTAAAAATAAAAATTTGCTTCTTTGGCCCCAGTCAACTAATTTTTTGCTTGCTTAATTAACAACGGCCAAACATAACTATTGTTTACATTTTTTGAAATAGTTGTGCGGAATTTGGGGCGTTCAATTTCAAATGTTATATACAGTTAGATAAGTGTTTTTGATGCGCCAGAATACAATCAGTACTCTATCTGCCAATTGAGTTAAAGGACAATTTGTCATTTTATATTTAATTGTAGCAACAGGAGTAAGAGAACGACGTGTGAGTGTTTCGCACCAGATTTTTTTTTTCAGGTTAGCCTGCTTCTTTTTTGGCATTCGCCCATTGATACATTGCTTATCAGGATATCCTGATGATGGGCGAACGCCCATAACAGGCCGATGACCACAAATGAAGCAAGCTTTCACGAAAAAAATATCTGATTATATAAAGATGATTAGGACTGTCAATTTTTACTTTCTGCGATTTTTTATGTTTGAATTGTGCCATTAAGACCTATAATGGGAGGGGAGTGGGTAGGGGGAATCTATTTTCACAAAATTGCTTTCCATATTCAATGCATATCTTTCCGATGAAAATTCAAATTCATTACATCCGCTTAGAGCGCCAAGAGAAAGTAACAATGCATCGTTAATTTGTAGCATTCTCCACTGTATACTCTGGCCGAATTGTTACCCAAGTCTACTGAATACTTATGGATCTAATGGATTCTAATTCAATTTACTTGTTTTGATTTAGAGGGCGGCACAATAAGTCTTCAGTTTCGCTACTTTTTTTTTCATAGTACTTAGATTAATCTATCTCCGGAACCCTCTCCACAGAACCAGCTATTGATTATTTTTATAAAGTCTAGTCTGTGAGACTCTTTGCCATTATTAATTTTTACTTTGTTCCATATATTTTTAAAATAATCAAACAATTTCTATTCATTAAAATCAGCATCAGAATAAGGAGCTTTTTTAAGGTTAGAGAAAATCTAAGATTTGAATGTATTTTCATGAATTTTGAATGAATGTATTTTAAAGGCAACAAATCGAATACTAGAGATTATTGAAAACAAAAATCCTTAGTATCTGTTCCAGCAGACAGTCATACTCTCTCAAAGGTGCATGACTCTCTCAAAGGTGAGCTGGAAAAAAATAATAGTCACATCACTTCCAAATTTAATATTACATGAAATAAATAATTAGTAATGAACTTTAAATTAGCTTACAGAGATCAAACCATTCTGCAGGCAATTCTGCATCTTCTCGAGCAGGTCTAATGGCCATTTTCCGCGGATCCAGCACTTGCACGGTTGAAAATGTTTCATATATTTAAGTATGTTTTTGCTTTATAATATCCTGACTATTTCAGTCTCGCATGAGGTACCTGAAATTATTTTCTTTTTACGGTTGGATATTTTACTTGATAATCAAATGGTTTAAACACATGTCTCTCGATTGATTGGTACGCTGTGTCATCTAGCAACATCGTTGAGTAGCCTTGCTTCACTGAAGTATTTCTCTCTCTCTGGACTGTAAACCTTCACTTTGCAACCAACAAAAATAAAAATATACGTGTCATCCTCATGCTGTTCTATTAAAAGTGTTCTTATATTTATATATTATATGTATAAGGGGCTGTACTTGTACAGGTTCCAACATGCATTCTAACCTATCATTGAATCTGGGCATTCCATTTTCATTTATAAAGGTGATGTTCAAAGAAGAAAAAAAAATATAACAAAATCTGACATCATCTTTCCTAACCAATGCAATTTTTTTAATTATTTCATTTTGCTATTAAGTTCAGTAGGATATACAGGTGAATCACTAGAATTTCCGGTCCCCTATCACACCAATTTCTACTATTTGTACTATTATAGTTTGCAATACACTAATGCATCATTTCTAGTATATATCTTGGTCACAATTAGCCAAAGGTTTGTTTTAGGTGGGTTGGGCAAAATATAATACGTTTAGAGTTAGACAAATTGCCTTGGAGGCTGGTTTAGTTAGGCTACGCAACATGTAATAGGTTTAGATTTAGACAAAATGTCATTTGTACCAGCAAATTAGATTATTGTATATGAACTACGATAAGTGGGCGCGGCTTAAGTGCTCGTCGAAATCGATGATTAGTCGGTGGGAATGACGCATCTGTACTAGCATGCATCTTGGTCATAATTGTGCAAAGGTTTAATATAAAAGGTTAGGTTAGGTTACGTAAGGTTAGGTTAGGTTAGGTTAGAGTCAGTTGGGTTAGGATAGCTTTGGCTGGGTTAGGTTTAGGTTTAGACAAAATGTCATATGTTCCCGCACATTTCATTATTTTTTTATGAATTTTGCGGCCCAACTATATTTTGCCCAACCCGGTTGAATCACCTGCTTGTTCCTGATTTTTCATGTCTGAACATGTATAAGATTTCATTTGATGAACAGTAAACGATGAGCCACCTTATCATTTTAAGACTTACATAATGTAAATGGACACAATATATTGTATTCTGTAGGATTTAACAAGATGTTCGTATTCTTGTTCTATCATTTTTGTGTAACAGTAATAATTTTGCTGTGGATTTTCGCATTTCTGCACTATTTTTTTAAGAAAATGCATATGCTATTTCGAGTAAATTATATTTAGCGATGTTACCGCTCATGAATACTGAGAATGTTTTTAGTTTTATTGTGTTTATTCTTAATTTTACAGCGAATTTTCACATCTCTTCATAAGTTTTTATGATATACGTATGCTATAATGCATGTCGTTATTGTTAGATATGAAAATGTTTAGTGTTTTATTTAATGTGTTTGCATTCAATGGTGTATCCCAAATTATGCTATGATTATTGCTTCATTAATTATATTATGGAGGGTTCTTACTGAAATTACATTTATAAGGGAAAAAATGTTTAGTCATGGAAGTCTCCTTGATATTTTTTTCTCAATATTAGTTTAATTATAACAAGTTGCTTGCAGCCATCGTTTCTGATAGTGGATTTTGTAAGGACAACAAATTTTGGATCAAATAAAATAGACTGTTTTCTTTAGAATTTAGAACCACCCATCAGATCCAGTTACGGAACAGACATCTTGAATTAAGCATATTTGACTGTAAAAATAAGGTGACCAGCTACACAGATTGCCAGGCATGAATATGATACCATACATACTGGAATCTAAACAAGGATGAGATATACAGAAATATTTTTTAGTTAAGAAGATTAAGAAACTTATCCATGCGTTTCATTGTTTACAGTTCAGATTGTATGTTAATAAAATCAAAATTTTCAGCATGTAAAGGCAAAATACATGTTGAATCTTGAAAAAACACGATAGATTATGACTAAAAATTGTTGAGAAAATGACGTCACTAGAATGGGTGGGGATAGCTTCTAGTGGTGTTCAATATTCTCCTTATCTCTTAAGAAGATTAAGTCTTAACATTGTATAAACATACTTTTTTCTTAACAGGATTAAGTATTAACAATGTTCGAAATGAAAAATAATAAACTTTTTGCAAAGTTGGGCAGGTGTTCATGACTCATTGTATATACAAATATTTTTTTCATAATAGGATTAAAATATTGTAACGTGAGTAACATGCTCGAACAGGCAAGATATGTTCATTTGAGTTCAAAGTTTAATAAACAAAAAATCACAAATAGGGATTAAGATAAGATTTTTTTTCTTTTTTATAATGAATAATACTGTTAATGCAAAGTTTATGTTCAATGACAAGTGGTAACATGTCCAGGCAGGCAAGATATGTTAGAAATAAATAAAATAAAAATTTCCTAGATGAGTCATTGTATAAACTTACATTTTTCATAATAGGATGAAGTATTACAAACATGCTAAGACCTGTGGTAACAGGTCCGGACAGGCAAGATATATGTTGTTTTGATTATAAAGTTCAATAAACAAAAGAATACAAAGTGATTAAGATAAGAATAGATATATGTATATATTTTATTAGTACAAAGTTTAATTTCAAAAGGTGATGCAATAACTGGCAGAAGTAATAGATAGTGTTGTTTTTTTATTAATAAATTATATTTATAAGATCGATATTAATCAATTTGGATAATCGATATTTGTAATCGATATATTGCGATTGGCACCGAAACACTATGGACTGTGTGACGTTATCTGAATGGGAATTGTCTAGAAGGCAGTGGAAGTAAATAAATATGTATATATTTAATCAATAAGGCACTGGCAATACTATTGCTGTGTGACGTCATACTTTGAAAAGGCAGTGGTTTTGTTATACAATATAATAAAATCGATATTTCTAATCTATAAGCGGCAGATATGCGCATGCCCCAACTAGCAATGACGTCATAGGAGTGGGGATAAACGTTACTATAGTAGATTGTTTTGCTAGATGGAGGTTCAGTTCTGTGTAAGTGCGCGTCGTGTTAATATCGGCAGCAGCAGGCAGCTGGAAGGGGTAAGTCAATCTTTTTTATTATTTTGATTGCGTGGTGAAAGTTGGATGTCACTCCGCCATATTGTTTTTCAATTATAATTGAATTTTTCGTAAGTGGGTTGAGCGGAAATAAAATTATGATAGTGCGGGGGTTAAGATAGAAGTGTACGTTGAAAATTATAGCTAGCGAGAGGACCATTTGTGGCCGACTGGTTATAGTGATAGACTTCCAACCTAAAGATTGTAGGATCGAATCACAGGTAACACAAGTTTTTTCATATATTATAAAAAATAATTCCCCTCTCGCCCAGAGTAAGGTAATGATGGCTAGGGGTGGGGAAGTTAAGAGTAGAACTGTACGTTGAAAACTACAGCTAGCGAGAGGACTACTATGGCCGAGTGGTTAGGGTGATGCGACTTCCAACCTAAAGATTGTAGGATCGAATCGCAGGTAAGACAAGTTTTTTCACATAAAATAAAAATAAATAACACCCCTCCAGACTAGAGTCAGGAGAGGGGTGGTGTGTTAAGGTGTTAGGTTCCGCCATCTTGTTGTGCCGATGGATTGACCATGGAGGTGGAAAGAAAATGGAGTCATCGATTTGGATGAAAGTTTAAGGAGGGGGGTGAAAAGAAAATGGAGTCATCGGATTAGGTGATAAATTCAGGAGTGGGGGCAATGGATTGGATGCTAGGTTAAGGAGTGGGGAGGGGGAGAAAATACGGCCATCGGATTGGATGATGGGTTAAGAAGCGGGGGTGGAAAGAAAATGGAGTCATCGATATGGATGATATGTTAAGGGGAGGGGGTAAGCGGGCGTGGTCCAAGTGTTTGTCCAGTTTGATTATTGACCGGTGGTGGTGAGGTAAGTGGGTGTGGCCTAAGAGCTCGTCCAGTTCTATGATTGGTCAGTGGTGGGGGTAAATAGGCGTGGCCTAAGTGCTCGTCCAGATCGATGATTGGTCGGTGGGGTAAGTGGTGGGGTAAGTGGGCGTGGTCTAAATGGTCGTCGAGTTCGAGGATTGGCCGATAGAGAGGGGGTGGGGGTAAGTGGGCGTGACCTAAGGCTCATCCAGTTCGATGACTGGTCAGGGAGAAAGCGTGGCTAGGGGTGGGGTGGGGAAGGCAGTAGTGGGGGGAGGAGGGGCGGGAAGGGGAAGGGTGGGGTAGGTAGGGGGGATGGAGGAGAGTGGGGAGGTGGCCGCCATTTGAAAAGTGCCCAGAACCGCCATTTCCCCTCTACGTCGTACATTGCGTTAGATAACAGATCCAACGACTTTAAGCTGTACCAAAAAGAAAACGATATATTGGATCGATAAAAAAAAATTATCTCAAAAAAAGAAAAGTAAAGATTTAAAGAGGGACGGCCGCCATTTTGTGCAGAAAAGTGAATTAGAACTAGCCAATCCTATCTACTAATTTATGGCGCTCATTTTTGTGCAATTATGGTGCTCATTCCGATGAGGTCATCGTATTGGATGTTGGGAGTGCGCTCTGTCATGACAGGAAACCTAGTATCCCTAGCCCTTGCGCCAGAACTCTCTTTTCCTCCCTACTTATTAGTATTTTATTTTTGTATTTTCTCCCACTACTTGCTGTAGATTTTTGTACCTTTAAAGCATTCATACATACATACATTCAAGAAGAAAATAGATATAGGTGTTGGTGTAGTGGTTATGAGGATGAATTGCAACTGGGAGTTCACCAGTTCGAGTCCCGCCTATAACTCCTAATTTTTATATTCATTTAAACAATTATAATGGTAAAGTAGGTGCTTCCGCCTCCGTCCACCGCACTAATTGGTAGTTGGAGTTTAGCCCGTCTGAGAATATAGGTAATTTCCTGCGTCTTTTCGTTTTTAAGTTACATTTGCACATACACGTTTTTTCGTACTCAGCGGACCTCAAAATAGACACGATCGCAATACTTCCTCCTACTGGAATAGGAGAAAGTAAAAATTACTAGGCTAGTATAAAATATATAATGACCATAATAATGATAAAAGTCAAGTCAAGTAAAGTAAAGTAGATAAACGTCAAGTAAAGTAAAGTAGATAAAAGTAAAGTAAAGTAAAGTAGATAAAAGTCAAGTTAAGTAAAGATTACTTTATCTGTTTAATGATAATTAATTAGTACATTGCATTTGATTCAATCAGTTACTTATTTTCGTTATAGTCAATTGTTTATATATATGACCATGCAAAAGATAAGTATTTCAAATTGAAGTGGAAGGGCATTATATATTTTATACCAGCCTAGTAATTTTTACTTTCTCTTATTACAGTAGGAGGAAGTATTGCGATCGTGTCTATTTTGAGGTCCGCTGAGAACGAAAAGACGCAGAAAATTCGAACATGACATTAAGTTTTGGTATCACTGTGGGACCTGTGAGGAAGTATCTGTCAAAACTCCTCAACCGGAAGAAACCGGAAATTCCTCAATTTACTGAATGGATTTATCTAATTTTTTGCGATTTTCTGGAAATTGACTGCAACGCTATTCTTTGATAGTATTAAAGATTGCTTTCCCCTAAAGTGCTATCTTAATTTATTATACGACTCTATTTTCCATAGTAATATTAATTAAAATTAAACGTTATGTCAAAATCTGAGTTTAAAGAAAGTCGGTAGGTAATTCAATTGATTATTTATTTATACGATTCCTTCATTTTTTTAGTTTTTGGTTTTTATTCTTTCATATAATAGACTGCCTTTTTTATTGGCTTTCATATAATAGACTGCCTTTTTTATTGGTTTTCATTAAGTTTTTATTTTATAGTTTTTTTTTTGTTTTGCAGATTTACCAGTATAGTCATTGTACTTATAATGTAATATTGTCTTCTTTTTTCGAAGTTTTTAGTTATGTGCTACTACGTTGTTTCAAACCTTACATTACACACTGACCTTAACATGCCATTCGTGACAGACACAATCAAACGGAAATACAAGAAGTTCCAGGAAACACTATCCCAACACAACAATTCTCTCATCTCGGACTTAAGCATACATTCACTGCCACAAACAAGAAGAGGTGGCCTAGGTGGCCTTGTAAATGCTAAAGGAACGATGACCAATACCAGGAGTGTCATCACTGGATAGTTTCTCCAATCAAGTCACACAAGCCAAAAAAAAGCGTAGGCCCGAAATTATTGACAAATGTTGCTTAATAAAAAAAAAAAATTTTTTTTAATTGTAACTTGATATAATCTTGTCAAAATAAATAAATAAATTGTTTTTGTGATCAAAAGATTTTAAACTGATATCATGGAAAGCATCTACGCGCATTATTTTACTTAAATATTCCAGAAGTGTTGAAAATTGTAAGGGTGAGACCGATCTTGAAGAAGGGTGACCCAAATGATGCGAGTAATTACCGACCAATTGGCATGGTACCAATTTTATCCAAAATTTTAGAAACTGTAGTGGCAAAGCAGCTGTCAGAGTACCTGGAACAAAAAGGATTAATCAGCGAAGAGCAGTACGGTTATAGAGAGGGCTACAACACAGTAGATGCCGTGAGCACTATTGTTGAAGAGATTATATATGCGTTTGAAAAAAAAGAAAAATGTGTTGCTACCTTCTGTGACCTGAGTAAAGCATTTGACATGGTCTCCCACGATATTTTATTAGAAAAATTAAAAAGATACGGGATACAAGGGAAAAGTAACAGGTTTTTCAATGAATATCTAAGAGGAAGAAGACAGTACGTTTGTCAAAATGGTAATAATTCTGCGATAAAACAAATTAATAGGGGCGTTCCTCAAGGATCTGTGCTGGGGCCGCTGCTTTTCTTAATTTTTATTAACGAAGTAGGCGGACAAGTGCCTTGTAAAGTAATTCTCTATGCGGACGACACTACTCTAGTGACAAGAAGTAATGAAACAAAGCTAGCCTTGAATATTGCACAGGATAACCTGAAACAACTCAAAACATGGATCGCGAAAAATGAATTAATCTTAAATGAAGAAAAAACATTCACTAAAGAATTTACGATTAAACGTCAAGAAAAAAGTACAAGTACTAATTTCCTTGGAATCATACTTGACTCAAGTATATCATGGAAAAATCATATTAGTGAATTAAATAGTAAACTATCGAAAGTTATCTACCTGTTGCGAAGTCTAAAAGACGAATTACGGGCTGAGACGTTAAGAACTGCGTACTTTGGTTTATTCCACTCCAAACTGTCTTATGGGATAGTACTATGGGGAGGAGCGGCTGACGCTGTAACCACATTCAGACTGCAAAAGAAGGCAATAAGAATCATTTATAGAAAGCAACCAAGAGATAGTTGTAGAAAATTGTTCCAGACTCACAAAATAATGACACTGACCTCATTGTATATTTTTAAGTGTCTGGTTAATCTAAAAGGAAAGAAAAATATGGAATGTAGAGGAGATAAACACTCTTACAATATTAGAAATAAAAATAATCTACACTTACCAGTGAGAAGATTGGCGAAGTCGGAGTTAGCTCCAAGTGCGATGAGTGTAAGATTGTTTAACAAACTGCCGAGGGAAATAATGGGTCTGAAGACTGAACCATTTAAGAAAACGTTAAAACATTTCTTTAAGGAAAACAGTTTTTATAAAATAAATGAGTTTCTGGAAGAGAAGTGGGCGCTGGGACACTTCAGGATAGACTAAATACAGTGTTGGATAGTGTTTATTTTCTAGTGAGAACAAAGTGCAAACATCAGAGCAAGGACTATTTGAACTAGCAAACTTATTGTTTATTATGTAATTTTGACGTACCTTATGTTACTTGTTATGTAATTTATTTAGGTAAAATAAAAATAATAATAATAATAATAATAATAATAAATGCTATCTTGAATTTTTACGGTTGTTCGTAACTCCATTGAATTTAAACCATCATAAAATGAATTACAATTGAGGCCACATATTTTTTTTTATATATATAAATAAATTTTAATTTTTTCTGCAACTAATTATGAATACTCAATCAAACAGGAGCAATGAACTGTTTGCACTTTATTATCAAGTCTTATTAGACAGGCACTAAGAAAATAAAATGTTAATTGTTTCTGATAACAGAACTATCGTAAGAGCCTAACTAGCCATTAAATATATAACTTCATACAGTTTTATACTGTATAGATGCTTACATTTTTATAGGGGTCAGGCAGCAGCAGCTGTGCAACATATGAACCATTCATCTTTTGGTTTTGGATGAGCGGACGAAATAAAAATTTAGTTTGCAAAGAATTCACATGATTACATTATGTAAAAGAAAAAAAACAACCATATTGAGTAATGCACATGCGTGACAACTTTACAACATTTTAAAAAATTATTGTTCTTTGGGATTTTCTGGAACAATCATTTTCTTAATGAACAGCTAGTGTTGATGTCAACTCCGACATGAGATAATATTTATCAGCATGTAAATATCAATCTTATTTCAGTTAAAAAACTCTGAAGGTCACCATACCTCCCGCAAATTATTATAAAAAAAAAATTTGATAATTCATACCGATCATAATTGAAACCGTTATCCCAGTAAATAGGCCATAATAAATAAAGGAGAAAGTCTGCTGTGAAACATTCACACACACGACTTCGTCTTATTTCAATTTTTGTTTTGGGTGCATCAACTGCCAAGGTCATTCCGCGCCCTCACAAGAGCCTTGCCTTCAACGACAAATCTCTATCATAAATAACACACAATAAGCACGTCATTCCAATAAATAACATTAAATCCCAAAAATAAACACCATTTACAGCCATTTATACCACTACCACTGTATATATATGAAGCATGTAGAAAATTAATGAAACTCTTTGTAACAACAGTTCTCCGCCCGGCCACCAGGTTTGCACCAAGTGGACCTTTCACTAGGGAGGCACACCCCCACTACACTAGGACTCTCCTACTCCACTACAGAGGGGAGAACTTTCACCGGCTAGACCCGCCTACTGGACACCATCCCTACCACCTCAGAATCGTATATAAGGGGCCATCCACGACCAGAATAATCAGAGAGAGAGAAGTACTCAGCGATTAGAAACTCTTCTAATAGTTTTGGCGCTAGCTAGGCAGGCCCTTAACTAACTTCTCAGAGCATCTGCGCTAGGCAAGAGAGCCAGGCCGTTTACTCATCCAGCGATCACCGTTTCAAGACATCTGCGCTAGGCAGGAGAGCCAGGCCGTTTGTTCGTACACGATCACCGATAAGTAGTGTGCGCTAGGCAAGAGGGCCAGGCCACTCTACTCGACGAGCGACGATTGACAATCTGTGTCACTCCCTGAGCGAACAGATTGGTCATAGCAACCATTTACTGTATATGCTTTTCAGAATATATGTAACATTTTACTAAGTGTGCTTTGACATTTACTGGGTGTATTTTATTTGCAGAATCACGAATCCTAGTTCCCCACACCCCCGGGATATTTATTCTGGGAGTGTGTTATAAAAGAAATGGCGCCCAAACGTGCAGCACGAGCTCTAGAACGACCATCGACGGAGCGACAGCCCAGCCCCGAATTAGGAGACATAAGCATGCAGCTCACCCCAGAGATGTTGCAGCAGCTGATACGAGGCATCAATCAAGACAGGCAGACCCAGCAGTCTGGCCTAATGATTGGGTGTACCGCACGCTACGGAGGAAAACCAGGAGAGGACCTGGATGTCTTCATCTCCGCAGCAGAGACGTACAAGGAAGCAGCCCGAGTGAGTGACAACCACGCATTAGCCGCACTGCCCATGCTACTCACAGACGTTGCAGGAACTTGGTGGCTCGGAGAGAAGGAAACCACCACAACATGGCCTGACGCCATACAGCAGCTGAGGCGAACTTTTGGACCTAGGAAGTCCAACGATCAGCTGTACCGAGAGTTTTTCAACACGCCGCAGGACAACAAGACCAGCACGGACCAGTTTGTCTGCAGCAAGCGAGCAATACTTGCTCAAATCACCCCGGCTCTGGACATCCATGTTCAGCTGGACATGACCTATGCGGTACTCCATCCCAGGTTAAGGACCCGCATCAGGAGGGAAACTGTCGATACCTTCTGGGCACTCGTGCAAGAGGCCAGACGTATCGAGCAGTATGAGGACCCAGCACCTAGCAGACGTCACATCTTGGAACAGGAGATTTCCCAGATGCTGGACGGACGGATCATCGAGCCCTGCGACAGTGAATGGACCTCACCTGTCGTCATGGTGCCCAAGAAGGACAACACGTACAGGCTATGCATTGACTACAGGAAGTTGAATGCAGTCACTAAAGCAGATCATTATCCACTGCCACGGATAGATGACATCTTGCACACTGCTAAAGGGACGCAGTATATGAGCACGCTAGACCTCAGAGCAGGGTACTGGCAGATCAAGGTGAAACTAGAGGATCGAGATAAAACCTGTTTCATCACACCTTTTGGAACCTACCGGTTTAACAGAATGCCATTCGGCTTACGCAACGCATCAGCCACCTTTCAGAGACTTATGGACAAGTTTCGAACTGGACTCAGCCACATCACACTGCTAGTCTACCTAGACGACCTAATAGTGCTCTCACCAGGCTACGAGGAGCATCTATCAGACCTACAAGAGGTATTTCAGCATCTAGAGAAGTACAAGCTGAAGGCCAACCGGCCCAAATGCCACTTCTGCTGCGAACGAATCAAGTACCTAGGCCACGTGATTACGCCTAGAGGATTCACCCCCGATCCAGAGAAGATCGAAGCTATACTCAAGAGACCCGCACCGAGGAACGTAAAGGAACTTAAGAGTTTCCTTCAGACCTGCTCGTGGTACCGACGATTCATCCCAGACTTTGCCAAGATCGCTCGACCGATGACCTTGCTCACCAGGAAAGCCGCCACATGGACATGGACCACCGACCAAGCAGATGGATTTGACCAGCTAAAGAAACTACTGCCGTCAGCACCCATCCTCCAGCCTGCCGATGAGACTCGCCCCTTCACTATCAAAACCGACGCTAGTGCTTATGCTATTGGAGCAGTCTTAGTCCAGGGGGAGAAAGAAGAAGAACATCCCGTGGAGTACGCCAGCCGCCTGCTTACAGCGCCTGAGAGAAACTACACGACGACCGAACGAGAAGCACTCGCCTTAGTATGGGCAGTCTTCAAGTTCAGAGGATATATCGAGGCCAGCCCCACGTTGATAGTCACAGACCACCAACCACTACAGTGGCTGATGACCCTGAAATCACCTACAGGCCGACTCGCCCGTTGGGCCCTGCAATTACAACCCTACGTATTTCAGATCAAATACACACCCGGAAGGAGCAACGCAGTGGCCGACACGTTATCAAGGCCCCCTGAAGAAGAGAATTACGCAGTCTGTACCCTCACTATAGACATGCCGAGGAGAAGCGCTACGGAGATCCGGGAAGAACAGTCCAAGGATCCCGAGCTGAAGAAAATACTAGACGCCTTCACCGATCCAGAGCAAGATGGTGAAGCAGCTAGATGGTCCGCCAGAGGTTATCTAATATCGAATGGTTGCCTTTACAGATACGCCACCGACGAGGAGGTGGACAACGCACAGCTAGCTGTTCCAGTACACGAACGAGTAGCTATACTAAAGGAGTACCACGATGCGCCCACAGCAGGACATAACGGTATTCACAAGACCTACCAGAGGATAATTCAGCATTATTACTGGCCAGGAATGCGACACAGCATTGAAGAGTATATACGAGCTTGCACGACATGCCAGAGGTACAAGGCATCCAACTTGAAGCCCGCAGGACTACTCAGGACCCCACCAATGAACCAGCGATTCGAAGTCATCGCCGTAGACTTATTCGGTCCCTTACCCGAATCAGTCGAAAGGTACAAGTGGATATTAGTCATCGAGGACACAGCATCCCGATGGATAGAGCTTTTTCCCTTACAAGAAGCTACGGCACAGCGCTGCGGAGAACTACTACTAAACGAGTTCTTCTTACGATACGGAATACCAAGGAAGATGATCAGCGACAATGGAACGCAGTTCATCAGTCACGTGATGCAGTACATCACCTTCTGTTTAGGCATTACACAAGCCTTTACACCAGTCTACCACCCGGCAGCGAACCCCGTGGAGAGACGAAACCGAGAACTGAAGACGCAGTTAGCTATCCTCGTAGGAGAAGACCACAGCGATTGGCCAAGGAGACTGCCCGCTATCAGATTCGCTCTCAACACCGCTGAATGCCAGGCTACCAAGATGACGCCTGCATACTTAACGTTTGGAAGAGAATTACGGACCCCCGCAGAGATCCAACATGACTTAAGAGAAGTCATCTCTTCAGAGAATTTCATCGCCGAAATCACGCCAGCCCTCTCGCGCATGGCAGACACCTACTATAGAGCCCGAGACAACCATGAAACGGCACAGGACCGGCAGAAGAAATACGCAGACCAACGAGCACGTCCCGGACCCCAGTACGCGCCCGGAGACCGCGTGTGGATCACTACCCACACACAGAGCAGTAAGACGAAAGGACGAACAGCCAAGTTCGCTCCACGAAGGGACGGACCCTACGTCATTCTACACGCACAGGGACCCGTCAGCTATGAAGTAGCAGCCGAAGACAACCCGACGATACCACTGGGCAAATACCACGTGTCAAGCCTGACGCCCTGCACCGCAGACGCCCAGGAGAAGCCAATCCGAAGGTTAAGGAAGAGAGGCCGACCACGCCATTGATGTGAGCTCAGCCATTGCAAGCAACACCTGAGCTCAAGGGGGAGGATGTAACAACAGTTCTCCGCCCGGCCACCAGGTTTGCACCAAGTGGACCTTTCACTAGGGAGGCACACCCCACTACACTAGGACTCTCCTACTCCACTACAGAGGGGAGAACTTTCACCGGCTAGACCCGCCTACTGGACACCATCCCTACCACCTCAGAATCGTATATAAGGGACCATCCACGACCAGAATAATCAGAGAAGAGACGTACTCAGCGAGTAGAAAACTCTGTCGAATAGTTTGGCGCTAGCTAGGCAGGCCATTAACTAAAGATTGCTCAGCGCATCTGCGCTAGGACAAGAGCCAGGCCGTGTTACTCCTTCCAGCGAAGCGGCCGTTTCAAGTACATCTTGCTAGAAGGAGAGCCAGGCGTTTGTTCGTACAACGATCACGAATAGTAGTTGTGCGCTAGGCAAGGAGGGGAAGGCCTACTGTTACCGACGATGCGAAGGAGTGACAATCTGGTGTGTACTCCGCCTGAGCGAATCAGATGGTCTATAGCAATACCATGTTGACGGTAATGCTTGTTCAGTTAATATAGGTATACATTTTACTAAGTGGTGCTTGACATTTTAATGGGGTGGATTTTAATTGCATGAGATCAAGGAATCTCTAGGTTCCCACACCCCCGGGATCTTTAGTCTGGAGTGTGTTTACTTTCCTTAGTAGGGTTACTACTGAGGATAAAACACCTACCACTATTGGGGTGGAATACTCTATATTCTTCGCACCCCGTTGCTCTTATACCAGATCAAAAGCAATATATATACACTCCAAACCAAAACCTAAATATTAAAATAGATATCTAAATATTTTAAATAAGTGAACAATTGATCTTTATATTTTAAACCTGGTCCTAACAATTCTACCATATTATTAGACAAACCTACTCTATCTCGGTAGCTTTGCAGCCTGGAGCATTCCTCAAGAATATGTTTCACTGTAAGGTGTGATTGACACCTTGGGCACTGTTTTCTATTTTCCCCTTGTAATAAATAGGAATGTGTGAGACGAGGGTTTCAGTTTTCCTTCCTGTTACAGTAGGCATCACTATCTTTATTTTGGCTTCTGTATTTTTCCAATTCTTTTGCCATTTTTCATTTACAACTTTCTTAACGAAACATTCAAGTCCTCGGTCGAATTCGTATATCCAGGTTCGGTCTTAGTGAAGCACCTGCTCTATGCCCTTCAATCCCAACGTGACTTGGAATCCAAAGAAATACTACAACTCTTCCTCGTTTATGCAATTCTCTTAGCTGCTTATAGATCATGAGGATTAAGGGGTCACTTGTTTTCAGTAGTCTTTGGGAGTCCGAACATATTGCAAGGTTACCTTCATTTGCTTCCTTCGCATAGATTAATGCCCGATAATTTCAAAAAGTTCAGCAGTATAAACTGTAGCGTGAAGGGGAAGTGTCCATCCTTTCGTTATTTCTTCTACGTATATAGCACTTCCCAACCCATTCTTATGTCTTCGAGCCATCCGTATAAAAAATTATATCACCTTATACCTACACATTACCTCTAAAACCCTTTTCTTATAGTTGTTGTGGTGGTTGGTATTTCCGGGCTGAGTTATACACCGCTGCACCATATTCAATTTTTGCCAAGACAAGCATTTTAAGTATACGAATCATTATTTCCCGTTCAGCGCCCCATTGAAATTTCCAATAAATCTTAATAGATTTAATGCCCTTTCACATTTTTTAGCAGCGTACTCTATATGTGCATTCCATCTTATTTTAGAGTCTAATACCAATCCTAGAAACTTTACTGATTCCCTATATCCAATTGGTTGCCCATATAATTGCTGGCTAGGAGGTGTATGTGGCCTTCTCATTCTACAAAAATTCATACATACTGTTTTAGTTTGGGAAAATTTAAATAAAGCCTAACATTCCTGTTTCCTCAGCAAGATTACCAATTGCTCTCTGTAGAGTTTCTCCAATCATCTCCCGATTAGTATATTGCTAAATCGTCAACGTACAAGTATTTCATTACAGGCGCTTGAATCCTTTCTGCAAGGTAATTGACTATAATGATAAAAAGAGTGACGCTCAAAACAGATCCTTGAGGAATCCCATTTTCTTGTGCAAATAGATCAGATTTGACTGTTCCCATATATATACGCGAAATTTTCGGGATATTAAAAAGCTTTCGATAAATTTAGGAAGTCTTCCTCTAATGCCCCATTCATGTAATCTTAACAAAAGTCCATCTCCAGGTTATGTCGTATGCTTTTTCTAAATCAAAGAAGACAGCCAATGTATGTTGCCTCATTAAAAAACTGTTCATTACGTAATCTTCAAGGGCACTCAATTGATCTAATGTAGAATAATTTCTTCTGAAGCCAGCTTGGTACTGGCTTCCGCGAATCTAATACATATTGCAGTCTTAAATTGACTATACTCTCCAGGACTTTACTTAAACATATAGTGAGAGAAATAGGGCGATAATTCGCTGGGTTACTCACGTCCTTTCCTTCCTTTAATATGGGAATAATGAGAGCTACGCGCCATTTATTTGGATTGTCCAGATTCCCAAATACAGTTAAATAATTCAAGGATGTGTTCCTTACTGCCCCTCGGCAATTTACGCAATATTATGAAAGGAATACCATCTATTCCTGGGCAAGTATCCTTAGCTTTATCGAGCGCGTAATCCAATTCGTGAAGGGTGAGGGTAAT